>JAEQBH010008017.1:0-67169 GCA_016808115.1 Tetrastigma voinierianum | reverse complement strand
TCCGAACCAAAACCCCAGTGACGCCTGCTAATTTCTTCTTTCATTTTACATTTTATTAAGTTTTATTTTTTCAAAGTAAGGTCGTGGACCGAACTCTCGGGCCCGACCGCTATGATCCGAAACCGGAGTCCCGTATTACTCCGAATGCTTATTTATCTTATTAAAACGCTTAATTAATTTGTTTAGTCAAGGGAAGTCGGTTTCAGCTTTTAAGCAAGTCACAATCATTTACAATTTCAAGCACTTAGCCCTTAAACATTTACAAAATACATTTCATAAAGAAGGCATTCATGCCTTTTCAAAACGATATACAAAATCATAACTGTGGGTTTAACCCTTTTGTTTTTTAAAAATAAACAATTGATCCAAAGAGATGATATGCAAATGACTAGAGTATATACTTATACGCCGTGACTAAGCCTATGACTCTACGTCGCACGATCTCTGTTCTTCCTTCCTCGTCTACTGTAAACCCGCATAGATAAATCTATACGCCTAAGCATTTTCATGCTTAGTGGTTCTATACAATTTATTCCAATATTCAATGTAACTCAAATAGAATTTAAGATAAACCATGCCTATTAATTCAACAAATATCATGCTATTTATTTTTCACATGCTTTCAATTTCTAAATAATTTTACCAAATCACATCATGCAATTTCAATGCAACACCATTTCACAATTTAATTTATGAGATTTAAGCATATACATAAAAATCTCAATTACACTCAATGTTGGTGATTTCACTACCATTCAATTTATTGACTTCGACGATTCCGCTTCATGAATCCCGCCTATTTTTATTCCCAGAATGCGCTTACACATTTAACAAACCCGCTCTCCCATCATGACGATGTCGTTTCGCACCTCGACATGTGGTCACCTTAGCCATATGCCATCACGACGGATGCCGATTGGTGCATCCCGCCAAGTGGGATTTCTTCAATGCCATACGCCATCACGACGGATGACGTGCATCCCGCCTGGACATTGGACACTTTCGGGAAAGCTCTCGTGACCTGATGCCGATTGCGCATCCCACAAAGGCTCATTCGGTGATATCGATGCAATTCAAGATGTCGAATTGTCCGATTCATTACATTTCGACATTTATCAATCCTTATCCATTCTGGCTGATATCACAACTTCAATTTCCATATTATTCACTGTGATTCTCTTCAAGGATATACTCAATCTATGTACTCATTTCATATACACATTCACATACTCATTTCATATACTCATTTATGCACTCATTTCATATGCTTGGTAAACTACCAAAAAATACTTAACATAAGAATAGAGTCGAGAACAAACATGCAAAAACTCGAATCAAGAATACATCTGGCTTGAACAAACATTTCAAACTTGAAATGAGAATAGATTTGAAGAACAAACATGCAAAAGAAAAACTGAAACGAGGAATAAGAAAAAGGTAGAACAAACCCAAAATATTTGCACTTTGATTCCAACTTGGAATCTCAATCACGCTTGTCTTTTTCTCCTTCGCCTCCCTATTCTAAAGTCCATTAAAGAATAATATTATTCATGCGTACTAGGAGTTTTGGTTAGGATTGATTTTAGGAGATTAATATGATTTCCAAATTCGACACGCTATATATAGATGGATTCTTGACTCAATGGGTTTTCCATAGAGTCTAAGAATACCCAAATCAGAGTTCGGATGAAAGAGTTATGACTCAAGTCGAGGTCATAATGTAGTCGGTCCCAACCGACGAGCTGACCTGACATGAACGAGCTCGATCTATCACCTTGTTCTAACATCTAATATCCTCCTCAGGTATATGGATGGATTCTTGACTTAATGGGCTTTCCATAGAGTCCAAGAACACCCAAATCGGAGTTCAAACGAATGAGATATGACCTTTCGAAGTTGGAGGTCATGCGTAGTCAACCTTGACGAGCTGACCTGAACTGACGAGCTGCACTGAAGTGACAAGCTCATTCAAACACCTTATTCTGACATCTAACATCCTCCTCAGGCATATGAATGTATTCTTGACTCCATGGGCTTTCCATAGAGTCCAAGAACACCCAAATCGGAGTTCAAACGAAGGAGATATGACCTTCCGAAGTTGGAGGTCATACATAGTCAACTTTGACGAGTCGAATTAGAACCGACGCAGCAATCGCTGGACGGAGTTAATCGCTTCGACGAAAGCACCGCCGGACGTGCATCGCTGACGAAAATCACACGAGCACTATTCGACGAAAGCACCGCTTGACTCACCACCGCTGACGGCAGCACCGCTTCTCGACGGCACCCGCTTGGACGCAGCACCATTCGACAGCACCCCGCTTGATGACCACCGGCCGACGACCACCGCTTGACGGCCACCGCTGATCACCACCGCTTCGACGACCACCGGTTCGACACACCGCTTGGACGACCATTGTTGACGACCACCGCCTGGACGAATTAATCGGTCCCATTCGACTGCTCGAAAGTAGTTACCATAACTCGTCTGGCGTAAGTCCGACCGTTAAATTAAAGTTCTAACATCAAGTTCATGATGGCTACACTCAATGTAAGGACTTACCGCCAAATTCTCTTTATTTCGATTCAAAACCTTGCTCTAAGGTACGGCTATTGGACCCGAATCGACAAACCGAATCTCACCAGATTTAGTTAGGGTCGACCTTAGTGTGCTGACTATAACTTAGTCTACAAAGAGGTCCAAACCGGAAATTCGGTGCTTCAACATCAATTTAATTTCGATGGCTACAATTTACGAGAGGGACACACTACCAAATCCCCTTCACTTCATACCCAAAATCAGCTCTAAGGTTCTATTAGTCGCGCACTGCCACAATGTAAGCATTCTTCCATGGTTTAAAATGTAACCAAACTTTCCCTAAGGCGATAACTACCCAAAAAAATCCTTAGTGGTAGAAGAATACCAAGTAGAGAAGACCTTACCTCATGGAGTTTGTCTAAAGTCCTGCTCCTGGGCCCCTACTTGTAGCTCTTGTCACTGTGTGAAGGACTTCCTTCGTGCTCGCCGGAGACCTATGGTCTCGATCGTCGGAAAATCTAGAGAGGCGTGGATTCTCTCTAACTTCCTTTTCTATTTTTCTTTTCTTATGGATCACTCTTAATCGTATTTTTAAAAGGAGGAAGCTTCAGTTCCTCATTCCTACACGCCACACGTCATTTCCTCGATTTTTTTTTCCCCTTTATTTCATTTTGCATTTGGGTCCCTCCATTTCTCTATTATTCTTCATTTAAGTTCCTATTATTTTCCCCTACTTATTTATTTCAAAATTCACTTAGACATCTAAACTTATTTACACGAATCTCTTAAGCTCCCATTTTACATCACACTTTTCTCTTTTTCACTGGGTTTATCCCATTCAAAAAATCATTTAATCAATATTCATCTAAAAATCTAAAAAAAAAAAAAAAAAAAAAAAAAAATACCTAAGTTGGCTCCAATTATACCCCGAATATATAATAATTTTATTATAAAACTTAGTGGTATTTTTCATGCTACAACTCTCCTCTTAATAAAATTGGCCCCGAACTACCTTCGTCAAACAAATAAGTGGTACCTCATCCAGATACTCGAAAGAGAAAAAACACTTCGCCGATCTTACATCGAGTTTCTTTTCTTTTCATGTTTGCATATGTTTTCTATCTATCGATGGTCACTTTCAATCTTTCTAATCTTTTCACTAAATTCTCATTCAACACAAGGGTATTCTACATTTTCCCATATAAAGCCTCTCCTTATTACGCCATTCCACTTCTGATTGAAACGGGGCTGCTGTAAACAATTTTAACTAAAGGGGTGTGTCTATCCCAACTACCCTCATAGTCGATCACACGACCTTTTAACATGTCTTCCAAAATGGCTTTCTTTACTTTATAATCATTGGGTACACAAACCCTATCCTTATAAAACAAGGATCCATCTTCCTTTACCTCAAACTTGGTTTCTCTACCATCTCCAATATCACATCCAATTCTCTGAAGGATAATCCAATCAAATCTCCCAAAAATTTTTACTCTCGTATTTTGATGGGACTATCTCTATACACTTTGTTCACACAACACTATGTCCGAGCTGTCTGTCACCAAGATGTCATAATTCTGTCACTCCCAGAATTACCCAAATTGGGTATGTTAGTACACACATACGAAAGGGTTGACCTTGGGTCTATCAATGCATGCACAATAGTATCAAAGACAAGAAATTACCGACTATCACATCCTGTGGCACGGCTTCTTCCATCGCTTTCTTATCGCATATGCTCTAAATACCGAGCACGATCATCTCTCGGCTTAAATCAATCTCCTGCGGTCCCTGTCTCTAACACTCTAGTGATGCAACACTTTCGCCGCCTCTCCGAACCTGATGAAACATCGCTCCCGCCTTGGGGTGCCGTGAAGGATCGCGGCCCCCATTACACTCTCGTATTTCAGGTTCATGATCCATAACCCAAGCAAGCACCACCACTCTCCAACAATCTCTCAGGCTTTCTTCCACAATGGGAACAACGTAGGAACGTCTCATTCCTGCAGGCACCTCCTCGTGCACTTGTAAACCGACTCCAAGACCCAAGAAATAGTATCTCTGACCTGGCCCGAGTCAGTCAAGCCTGGGATCCCGTGGTCCCCTCGAATCTCTTCCCTCCGTCGATGAGCACTCCCACTACCTGGATTTTTTTCTTTCCCCGTCTTCTATCATTTCTTTCCCATTTTCCTCTTCTTTACCTGCTCCACATTTATTTGATGTCGATTTTGGAGAACTCATTATGGCAAAATCCCGTGATACTGGCCTTAAGGTGGTCGCCAGGCCGCCTTCAAACTTACGACACTTCTTCTTCACTTACTAACATCTCTGAGCATACTTGCTCAACCGTGTGAATCTCCTCACATATCTGACACACTTAACGCCTTGTTTCAAATTATGAAACTCTCATCGCATATTGTTTGCAAATAGATGCGACCCACGTAATGCTTCGAACTCATCCAAAATAACCTCCATGGTCTCTTCGTGGTGCTAGCCGGTCACTTTAAACCCACCACCGATAAGCCCCATTCAGAGGTAATAAGGTTGCACATTCCAAATTTCTCTTCAAAATTGCAATGCATTTGTACAAGTATCTACCTGGCCTTCCTAGCCACTTCACTACTGAAGGCTCAATCTTCTTTCTCTGCCCAAGAAAGCTCCATTTGTTTGACTCTCTCGCCATTCTCTCAATGGCCACCGTCATTTAACATTTCGCAGATCTGCTGTCTCGCCTCGCAAAGTTCGAGCTAACCGCTGAGGATACCCATGCACTTCCTCCCACCTCAAGTCTTGCCTCATTCATTGGTGAGGCATGAGATGCTTCCACCTATCACACTGGGCCACTATCGTGACGTACTTCCGGTCACCTTCACCCTCGGGGTACCCGAATCCATCCATGCCATCTATTAAGACCGACAAGATCCGCGTACAGTCATATATCATCCTTTAAATGCAAATGCAATGTATGTCAAATACCATTTTCTAAAATCCTTAAAATCGCGTAGGGTCTTTTCCAAACGCCTAAACCCAGCTCGATACCACTAAAATGTAACAACCCCCAAGCCCTACTGACCGGGAAGGCGAGTCCTAACCAAACCTCAAAGGGATCACTGCACTTTTTTCATTTTACATTTCATTAAGTTTTATTTTTCAAAAGTGTCACACCCGATCCCTCGTCGACCCGAATGGCTGATCCGACCTGAGTCCTAAGCACTCCGACGTTTTTATTTATCTTATTAAAATGTTTAATTACTTGTTTAGTCATAAGCTGCTTTCGCTGCAAGCCTACAATCATTTACAATTTCAAGCAATTCTAGGTCCCTAAACATTTACAAAATACATTTACAAAGAAGGCATTCACGCTTTTCAAAACGATCTACAAAATCAAGGTTCCTGGTTTAACCCTTTGTTTTTAAAAATAATACCAATTGTTCCAAAGAGATGATATGCAAATGACTCCGAGTATATACTTATACGCCGTACTGGCTTCCATGACTCCCCACGCACTCCATCTTGTCTTCCTTCCTCCACTAAACCCGCGCATAGATAAACTATACGCTAAGCATTTTCATGCTATGTCTTATACAATTATATTCCAATATTCAATGTAATCCTCAAATAGAATTTAACATTAAATTAACCATGCCTATTAATTCAACAAATAATTACAAGCATTTATTTTCACATGCTTTCAATTTCTAAATAATTTACTAAATCACATCATGCAATTTCAATGCAACAATTTATTTATACTTAATTTATGAGATTTAAGCATATACATAAAAATATCATTTACACTCAATGTTAGTTATTTCCACTTGACTATTCAATTTACACTTCGACGGATTACGTTCATGAATCCCGCCTTATTTTTATCTCTGCAATGTGCTTACACATTTAACAATTCGGTCTCCCATCATGACGGATGCCGCTTGGTGCACCCCGACATGTGGTATCACTTAAATGCCATATGCCATCATAACGGATGCCGATTGGTGCATCTCGCAAAGTGGGACATTTCTTCAATGCCATACGCCATCATGATCTGACGCCGATTGCATCCCACCAAGTGACATCGACAATTCTCGGTGCCTCTTGACGGACGTCGACGGTGCATCCCGTCAAAGGTTCATTCTGTGATATCGATGCAATTCAAGATGTCAGGAATTGTCCGATTCTTTTACATTTCGATTTATCAATCCCATTCATCTCGCTTCGGGATATCACGCTCAATCTCCATATTCACTTTCAGATTCTCTTTCAAGATAGTATCAATCTATGTACTCATTTCATATACACATTCACATACTCATTTCATATACTCATTTATGCACTCATTTCATATGCTGCAATCTTACTAAAATACTTAAATATAATAGAGTCAGAGAAATAAACATGCAAAACTCAATCAAGAATAGGATTCAAGAACAAATGATTAAACCTGAAATGATGAATGGGGATTTAAGAACAAACATGCAAAAAACTTTAAACGAGGAATAAGAAAAGGTAGAACAAACCTGTACATAGATGATTTGAGTCTCTCACTCTCTCTCTCACTCTCACCCCCAATCCTTGGAATCTCAATCACGCTTGTTTTTCCTCCTTTCGCCTCCCTATTCCAAAAAACCATAAAGAATAATATTATTCATGTATTTCATAGTAGTCTTTGGTTAGATTGGATTTTCGGAGATTAATATGATTTCCAAATTTGACAAGCTATATAGATGGATTCTTTGACTCAATGGGCTTTCCATAGAGTCCAAGAATAATTCGAATCAAAGTTCTGATGAAAGAGTTATGACCTTCCTAAGCTGAGGGCCTATACGTGAGTCTAACTCGAATCGACGCTGACCGACATTGACGAGCTCAATCTATCACCTCGTTCTGACATCTCCACATCCTCCTCAGGCATATGGATGACTGACTCTAATGGCTCATAGAGTCCAAGAACACCCAAATCGAGTTCAAACGGCGGAGATATGACACCTTCGGGGTTCGAGGTCATGCGTAGTCAACCCGACGAAGCCGACTCGAACCGGCGAAATGCACTGAAGGCTGACGAGCTCATTCAAACACCTTGGTCTGACATCTAACATCCTCCTCGTGCATATGAACGTGATTTCGACTCACCGCTTCCATGTGTTCAGCACCAAAATCGGAAGCTTCAAACGGGGCGAGATATATCTTCCAAGTCGAGGTCACATATCAACTTCGACGAGCCGACTAGAATCGACGTTAATCGCTTTGACGAAAGCACCGCTTGACGAGCACTGGACAGCTAATCGGGCTGACGCAAAGACCGGCCGATCACCACCGCTTGACGAAAGCACCGCTTCGACGAAAGCAATCGCTTCGACGGCAACACCGCCGCGGACGAGCACCGCCGATCTACCACCGCTTGACGAAAGACCGCTTCGATGGAGCACCATTTGGATCGAAAGCACTATTTCGACGACCACTCGCTCTGAGCCGACCACCGCCGACTCCACCACCGTTCGACGACCAATCGCTTCTCGACTGGCACAATCGTTTGACGACCACCGCTTGACGACTACCGGGCTGACCTACCTCATCACCCATTTGACTGCTCTGAGTAAAAGACCATAACTGGCCTCACAAGTCCAAATTAAGAAATTCAAAAGCCTTAACATCAATTTCATTGATGTGGCTACAATTTCCCAGAAGGACTTACTGCCAAATTCTCTTTTATTTCTGATCCAAAACCCGTTCTGTTGGGTACGGCTGTCAATCTTCGAACGGGACAGGGAACCGACCGACCAGATTTTAGTTAGGGTCAAATCAGTAAAAGGACTATAACTTCTAGTCTACAGAGGTCCAAACTGAGAATTCAAAGCCTAACACTCAAGTTAATTGATGTGGCTGCACCACTATAAGGACACACTACCAAATCCCCTTCACTTCAAAATCTAAAATCAGCCTGTTCGGCTAGCTGCGCACTCACCACAATGTGGCAGCTTCCTATTTAAAAATGCAACCAAACTTTCCCTAAGGCCGATAATCCACCAACAATCCCAGGTGAGAAGAATGTTCAAGTAGGGAGAAGACCTACCCTGTGAGTTTCACAAAGTCCCTGCTCCTAGCCTCCTACTTGTAGCTCCTCAATAATTAGGAAGGACTCCCTTCGTGCTTCCACGGAGACCTACGGTCTCAATTGTCAGTAAATCTTATAGCAGGAGCCTCTCCAACTCTCCCTTCATTTTTCTTTTCTATGGATCACTCTTAATCTATTTTTAAAAAGGAGGAAGCTCCTCCTCATTCCTACATGCCACATGTCATTTCTCATTTTTTTCATTTCATTTTGCATTTCAGTCCCCATTTCTTTATTATTCTTCATTTAAGTCTCCTATTATTTTCCCCTACTTATTTATTTCTCAAAATTCACTTGTGACATCTAAACTTACTTACAATCGACCCTAGGTCCCCATTTTACACCTATATTTTTCACTGGGTTTATCTCCTGATTCAAAAATCATTTAATCAATATTCATCTTAAAAATTCCAAAATAAAAAAATAATAAAAAAATAATAATGTAATAATAATAATATCTGTTGGGTCTAATTATACTCTTAATATATGGGTCAATTTTTATTATAAAACTTCTAGGGTATTTTGGGCTACACATTTAGGCATTTCGAGCGAGGATTATGCGTAGAAGTAGTACATCCCATCAAGGATAAGCAAATATATCTCTAGAGAGTAAATACTTCAGAGGAAAGATCAACCCGCCAACATAACTCATATGTATACTTCAATAAGCCCTTAATTGAAGTGACATCTATCAAGTGTGGTAGGAAACGGTAAAACCCTAGGTTTCTCATCATCAATATAATTCAATACACGCAATTTTAAGTTTTTGTTAATTCTAGAAATTTAGTCGAAATTCACTTTAGGATTAGATCCAAATATTGTTGAAGTCATGAAATCAATAGTCAACAGGCTTCTCTTTGAGGGAATGACACTTGACTAACCACTACACTACGCTAACTGATCGTGGTGCACTTGCGCCATCGGTTTGCTTTCCCAATTAATTTGAATAGACATTCACCACGGGTCGTAACTTTTAAAGGCACAAGCTTCTAAGGATGGCCTAAATTATTTTCTGTTAGTGGTATGCCTAGGATTTTGCCTTGACTAATAATCTAACAAGTTCTAGGACATTGGAGAGCTTACTATGATGGATCCCAGAAGATGTTCCTAGTCTTGTCACAATTTCTTTCTGAGTTATTGTTAACCATGTGTAAAGTTTATCTGGATTTTTATAATCAATCTGTTTACATAATTAGAATTATAGGTCTTATCTGTTCAACCAATTTATTAAAGCCTTCCTTAATCTTGAAGTTCAACACATTTATTCATAACTTTACAACTTTCCATTTCCATTCATTTCATCCCCATCCTCAAATGCATCATCGATTTTTTTTGCCTTAGATTTATTGGCTTGTGGTTGCCAATAATTCTACTGGATTCATTTTAATCATGCTTTCAGCTCAAAATAATCCAAAACAACCACAATTTCATTCTTTCATCAATTTCATTCAACCAAACATGCAACAATTTAACAATTAGATATAGCTATCTAGTTTCTCAATTATCTTAACTAGGTTATTCCTTAAAACTTCATCAATTCAAACTTATTCACAAGTAAACACAAAGAAGTACCCACATAAACACCAAAATTTTTACAAACAATGAACACTAATCTTACAAAGAATTTTCTATTTTATTGAATTTGTCAAGGAATTGGTATTGATTACATAGAGGAAAAAGATATGGAAGAGCAGGACAATTTTCATTTTACCCTTCCAAATTCCTTTCTCGCAGCCTCATTCTTAAGTATTCTTCAACCTCCTCTATCAAGTTAGTTCTTTTTTCTTTGTTTCATCATTAGGGTTTTATTTTAGGCTAGCGCTTTACAAGGTTTTGAAGGTCCTTCATCATCTGGATTTGGGTTTAAGAAAGGTAGTATTGGAGTTGTTTCACCTGGAGGGACTACTGTGTATGGCACACAATCTGAGATCCTGATTTGTGGCAATGACACTTTCTTTTTGTTTGAGACTGTCTTCATAGCCTAGTCCAAAATTTTTGCATGTTTCACGCCTTCACTTAAATTCCATGACTCAAGGAGTGTTCTCGGTTGTTGACTTGCTCATATGTCATTGCTTAAACTTTTCTTGTGTAGTGTGCCATACTATCTAATCAAGATCAATCCATTTTTTCCACTCCAAATTTCTCCATTCTTCATCTCTTTTCTTTAAGGCATCCTCCAGATTCTAGTCCCTTCTTCTGAGCTTTGGCCTCCATGTAACAACTTTGGTTGTAATTGAGCTTTAGCTATTGTCCATTTTTCATCTTTCTCGTTCCATGGATTTTAGCATCTCCATCGCCTCGAATTATTACATTGGTGCCTCCCGAACTTCCAACTTGCTCCCTGGCGGATTTGTTCTCAACTGGTTGAATTCAAGATGGGGCCTGGTTTCCTAAGCTCTTTCTCCCATCAGGCCGCTCGTGGCACCTTTCATACCCCCTTCTTTCTACCCTTCTCTTTCCCTTTCCCCTCCTGCTCTTTCGACCTCTTTAGTCACTCTTTGTCAAGGTTGAGGATGCCTTGCAGTATGTTTCTTCTCTGTCCCCATTCCTACTACAACTCCCCAAGAAGGCATAGCTGGTTAAAGTGGTCAAGTGTGGAATCAACTCGCAATTTCTTCCGGAGTAGCTCAAGATGGAATTTTTAATGATTTTCCCCACATTTATCTTCAGAATTAATTTTAGCAATGCATAGAGGAGGATTGCTTCATCCCTTCTCATTGTGCTGAGGTACTTTGAGGGCAAAAGGACAGAGCTGATGAAGTAGAACCATACCTTAGCCTCTTTAGTTAAGTCTCCTCTAGCAATGGATTTGTAAAGGGTTTTCTTTGTCCCCTTCCATTTTCCTTTCCTAGTTGTAATCAGGTCTACCATCTTTTGGTATTTCAGTATTTCTTAAACTTTGAACCATCCTTCTACACTTTCAAATTGAACAACATATTTTTCATCTCTTTGTTGAAGTATATCCAATGTTCTCTAAAATATACTTTCTTTCCTTCTTTTTCCACCATATTAGCAAAAAATTCTATCACCAAAGCAGCACACCCAGGTTCTTGTGCTCACCCAGTGCTCGCCATTCTCTCTTCTCAAGCATTTCAACGAAAGGGGAGATAAGCTTCTTGAAACCTCTTTCACTGAATGAAAGAAACCTCATCCCTTCTCGACTTTTCTCCATTAAATAAGAACCCGCTTGTCTCGAGATAAAGTTTCTTACTTTTTTTCAAATTTCCGCCATTTCCCGCTTCGCTTCCTCCTTCCTTTTTCGATTCTTCCTCTATCTACTAAACTGGCCCCTCTATCTTCAACTCTTCTTCAAATTACATTTCGATTGAAGCTCAATACCCCTTCCTACTTCTATGTATGCTTCCATCATCTCTTGCCCAAATTCAAACAGGTGCTAATTCGCTTAGACATGGTCGTGTTAGGGTTTTGGAGCTCTAGGTTTTGAAGGCAAGACGAGAGGATTCGAGTATGGAAGTCGAGAGGGTTGATGGTTTATGAGAAAGGTGGCCTCCTTCAGCTTTCAAAAGTTTTCTATTTTATAAGCCAACTGCTTTGGTCGTGTCTTCATTAAATGTCACGACAAAGAATCGGCTCAGTGGTCTGCTCCATTTCTAATACGATGTCGCGACAGACAAATAATAATTATCGACAGAGTTTCAGAATCACTAAACTAATACTAAATGTCGCGACATTGAGAAAATGTCGCGACATTCTTTTAGTGCATCTTTTGAATATATGTCGACAATGTAAATATGTGTCGAGACATAAACTCGCTTTGAAATTGGAGTCCCATAAATCAATTATGTTGTCACACAGTGAAAGTATGTTGTGACATTTTACTAAAATTTTCTAAACTTGCATCTTTCCCAGTTTTTTACTCAAGATATCATACCCAACTGAACATACTTGTGCAAACTCCTTTAGTCATCAAAGAATCTCAATTCAAGTATGAACAACAACATTTCATTTCTTTATTCAATATAATCTACAAGACTGATGTTAAAACTACAAAATTTTGAAAACAATAAAGCTATCATTCATTTTCTGCATTTAAACTAAACTCACATTTCCTCAAACTTCAATTATGCATTATCATTAAGAACAAATTGAGGGAAATAGAAATACTCTCCCTTGTAGCTATTTTATACAAATTTCTTTTTGAGACTGTGTGCTTCTTACTAAAATTCATCTTTAATATAGCTTTATTGTCCTAAAAAATCAGCAGCAACTAAAAATAAAACTTCCAACATAATTAATACTAAATAAAACACAAAAATTTAATCCACATTAATCTAACAATTAAAAATTAAAACTCAGCTTGTCAGCTTCCCAAGAAGCCGTCGCCACTGCCTTAATAGACATTGTTGATAAATTCTCCATTTTCAACATCTCTTTGTATTCTCCTCTAGTATGAGCTGTTCTTCCTCAATTTCTTTACAATGTCTATTTCATTCTACATCTTCTTATTTCCTTGCAATTCATTGTTTTCGCTCAAGAAAGTAGATGTGAAATCTTTTGGATTTATCTCTGTACTACTGGGAAATGCATCCCTTTATTGGTTTTTCAAGAAAAGGGCTAACTGGCCTACTTGAGTTTCCAAGTTCCTCAATGAAGCATTAGTATTTATCTGAAACACAGTTGTGTTTGCTTGGAAATTTTCAAGTTCATAAAATCTTTTCTCATGCATATTCAAAATTCTTTTGTTTTCTGACATGAAATGTAGCATCTGATCTTCAAATGATTGAGTCCTTTTCTACCCCTAATATTCTCCTCTATTGTCCCTCTGCTACTGTTGTTCTAAGAACTTAGGTTGAGCATAAGCCTGATGGTAATCCCTGGTCCAAGTCCTGGGCCTTGCCGTGTTCTCCAATTATACATGAAAAGTTTTCATGGTTCCTACAAGGCGGTATGTTGTGTTGGTAAGTCAGTTAGGCTTGAAGTGATAACTCTTGCTCATTCATATACTTGGTTTCCTCAACTTGGTAGGGCTCTTTTCAACTGGTCCCTCAACACTTCTTCTAATTCCTTCTTTTACTGCTCCCACTTCATATGTAGTATGCATTCTCCTTTCATTGCTTCCTAGTTTGTTCATCACTGCATCGGCTTCTCGTCTATGGTAATCATATGGTCTACCAATCAAACGACTTCCTCGGCCTGTTGTCAAGCCCCGAAGCTTCGGGGATGAGCCTTGTAGTTGCATTTGGCAAGGTCTTCAATCACAAGGTCTCTCCTCTGCACTTCTTCTTAAAAGCCCCACATTAGGATGCATCACCTATACCTCAGGCATGATGTAATATATCCATCCTGAAACGGTCAAATCTATTCCATGAATAGGACATCTTTTTAACAGTCTCTTACATCTTTCCCATGCGTTAAAGAGACTCTCCTATTCCCCCTACTTGAAGACAATTATTTATCCTCTTATCTCAGAAGTTAGAGCTGGAGGAAAAAATATGCTCATATAGGCCTCAACCAACTCTACCCAGCTGTTCACTAATCCAACTGGCAATGAATCAAACCATGTTGCTGCCAGCATCTCCTCGCTTAAAAGAGGGAAGAGCTGGCTGCCTGATTACTCCCGGGTCTCACCCCATCTCGCTCACTCGTGTCGCCATCCTCATGAATCTTCCCATGCTCACGGATCTTCAGGATAATCAATGAACTAGTGCTTTTATTGCACTACGGCAATCAATGCTAGCTTCACCAAAATTTTGGCTTCTCTATATGTGTTGTCTCAACCCATGTACTCCTCTTGATACAGCTCCTGAAAAGTCCCCTCCATAGTATTAGGTCTCTCGAAGTTCTCTCCGTTTCTTCTTCTCTCGGGAATAGCCTACTAAATCTTTCTTGATTTACCATACTTCCGATTCCGCAAACCGTGATCTTCCTGCATTCTTTAGTGCTCTCAATTTGTCTAGAGGCGTTATATTCTTCTTGTTTTCTTATGCATTCAAAAGTTTCCCTAAATAGAAACACAATAAGATCAATGAATTATGTGGGAGATAATTATCTTTATTTAATCGCTAAAAATTTTTCGTGAGTTTCTTCACTTACCGCTATTGAAACTGTTTTGATTTTCTCAAATTTATAATATCAAAAAGAAAAATGTCCAAATTAGTAAATCCCTTTTTGGTTAAAATATTGATCTTTAAATTCATCAATTTGATTCCCCGGCTAATGATGCCAAAAACTTGTTAAGACCAAACTGTATGATTTGATCAGTGTATGCCAAACTTCTAGTACTACCACCCAAGAAATTTTCAGTCCCCGACAATGGTGCCAAAAACTTGTTAAGATCATTTTTCATATATATGAAAAGATGGATTTGTTCTTTTTTTTTTTTGTAAAATGACTCATTTAAAATTTGTGTGTATGGTCTTAACACGTAAAATGAATAAGTAATGTATAGTGTGCTGATATTTAAAGCCCGTATTATCAAGTTCCTAATGGCGGCGACTTACAACTTCAAAAGATTAATTCACCCCCAACTACACAAGATCATTACTATTTGAACTCCATCGTTATGATGATAAGAGGACTAAAAATGTAGTCCTAGACTGAAATCTTAAATATACAAAATAAAGTTTAATAAAATTGGTCGAGGATTCACTGAGCGAGACAAACCTATACTGACTTCAATTAATAATAATCAATTTCTGATCATTTCGAATGTTTCAACCATAAATTAGAAAATTGAAAGCCAAAGATGGCAGTATAGTTCGATTTCTCCTAATCATATTCTTTTCCCAATAAAGGTTCATATTCATTTCGATACATGATTCTAATCATTACTAATATGTATACCCCTTTCTAAGATTTATATTTCCTTGGGCATCTTCATACTCAGTCTTAGGACTAAAGAATTCGCCCATGCACATGATATCAAAAGCCTCAATTTGATTGACACCTTATCCTACACTTCTGATGAAAATTTCCTTCTCCTTGATTAGATCTTTGCTAACACGGGATCAGAATCAATTCGGCAGAAAGAGTAGAGACCTCTGACTGGTTAAACAGATACTTCATTTAACTATCCTTAAATTCTAAGTAAGTTGGTGATCTATTTGAGTAATCCTTCAAAGTTCATTAGTTCCATGGTATTAGTCTACCATACCCACAAGGAACTTCTTACATTCTCGGATTCTCCATCTCTCGCCATACTCGAAGGCCTCCTGTGAAATCAAAGCTTAGATACAAGACTTGTATTAAGTACACAAGACTAGTAATGAGAGCAAGTAAATTTATAAACAATAATTAATAAAATAAATTCAAGAATTCAATGTTTCTTCCACCTTATCTGCATAAACGACTATCATTAATGACCCATTTCCAAAGGAGCTCAACTTTTCAAAATCGTTCACTCATATCGTTGACTAACCGATCAGAAAATTCACTAAATCATAAAATGAACCGAAATAAGAATCCTAGAGACTTTCCTATCATTCATTTAACTCAAATGTAATGAAAAAGATGATTTTATAAAGAAATACCAAATAAGCCGCACTTCGCATAACAATCTAAACTTAAAATTAAAGGAAACTAACAAAATAAAGCACACTAAAACTAAATCTACTAAAATGGAAAATAAAATATAAAATAAATAAAATAAAAATTTACAAGAGTCTTCAACTACCCAAGAGTCCTGTGAGTTACCAAGTCAAGCCACATTACCCCCAGAAGCCTCTATTTACAGCTTCCAATGTCGGGCTTCACTTCATTATCATGCTTGTGATCCCAAAATTATGGCCCTAAATTGGTCCTTTGGCTCACCTCTTATTATTAGAAAGTTCTATCGCGATTTCAGTGTTTGTCGCTCCTGTCAGAGCTTGTTTTCCTGTCACGACTGCTCTTCCGGGCTTGCTCTTGGATTGTGTTGTGACATACTTGGATAATGTCGCAACATAGATTTTATTGAGCAATCTAGTTCTTGTCGTGATAGAAATGCTTGTGTCGCGACACCCAACCTATTTGTATCCAGCTTCTCATGTCCTTGTCCTTTTGGAATCTATCGTGACATTCTTTTCCTTATTCGCCTGTCGATTTTGTCGCGACACAGTTTTCTCTGTCATGACAGGATCTCTTTGAGTCCTTAGCAATTTCTATCGCGACGGGAAACTCCTTGGTCGCGTACTGCACTTTCTTTCTAATTCCTACAGTCGTCGAGCTGTGTGTCATGCATAGAATTATTTATCATACACAATTACCTTGGTTATTCTCAGTTCTTCTTCAATTTCTGTCACGACCTAATTTTTCTATGTCACGACAGAATTTTATCATTCCATAGATTTTATTGTCACGACATAAAACTTCTTTGTCGCGACACAGGTTTTGCTTTCAACTCTAGATCATGTCACAACAAGAATTTATTTGTCGCCATTCTTCTTGTGTTGCTCTTCAACTTCTTATCGTGACAGGGAATTCACTTCCTTTATGTTTTGGTTGTCGTCATAGAGATTTTTTGCTCTTGATTGTGAATTCGGAATGTTATTTCGTGACATGATTTTCTTTGTTGTGACAAAAATTCTTCCTTGAGCTAGCTTGATGCTAGAAACTTTGTCACAACATAAAAACAATTGTCTCGGTTGACTTGTGTTGTAACTGGGAAAGAATTTTTGTCACAAATGTGATTTTCTTGTCGTGACACAGTTCTTCTGTTAGTCTTCAAGTTTTTATGTTGCGACATAAATTATTTTGTCACCACACAACTTCTTTGCTCTCTGCTTTAATCGTTGTCCCGACAAAGTCAAGGATTGTCGCCACAGTTTTCTTCACAATCTTCTTCAATAATGTCGTGACAGAAAAACTCTTTGTCACGACAAAATTTCTCTTTCAGCCATTGACCTATGTCTGAGCTTTGTTGCAAAATTTAGTTGCTGGCTACGACATAGTTCCTTTGGCCTACTTGAATTTTGTGTCACGACATCCAAAAATTATGTTGCGACAAAGACTACTGCATTTTCCACCTTTTTTTGTTTATTTTTTTGCTTGTTTTCTCTCTTTTTCAAATAACACCTGCAAAATATAAAGTTGGTGAATGTTCCATAATTTAGCATAAAAAAAATAGATCTAAAATTGTTAAAAACATGCCAGAAAAATGGATTAAAAATAGATGAGTTTAAGACTCCACGCAGCCAATCTCATTGCTTTTACCTTTTCTTCCTCAACACTAAAACCTTGTGCACTTACAACAAATCCTAGAAACACAACAGATTCCATACAAAACATGCACTTCTTAAGATTAGCATACAATTGGTACTCTCTCAAGACACTAAGAACAACATGCAAGTGTTTCACATGTTCATCAAAGTTTTTGCTATAAACTAAAATATCATCCAAGTAAACTACAAAAATTTTTCCAATGAAAGCACGAAACACGTGATTCATTAACCTCATGAATGTACTAGGTACATTAGTTAAGCCAAAAGTCATTACTAACCACTCATACAATCCATATTTAGTTTTAAATTTAGTTTTCCATTTGTCTCCTTCTTTCATACGAATTTGATAATAGCCATTCTTTAAATAAATTTTAGAAAATAATTGAGACCCATGCAATTCATCAAGCATATAATCTAGTCTAAGGATAAGATGCTCATACTTTACTGTTATCTTGTTAATAGCTCGACAATCCACACACATGCGCCATGTTCCATCTTTCTTTGGGACTAAAATGATAGAACTGAAAGTACGTTTAGGCTTCCCTGATAAATCCCTTTTGAAACAACTCATTCACTTGCCTTTGTATCTCCTTTGTTTCCTTAGAATTGGCTCTATAAGCAGGTCGATTTGGTATGGAAGCACCTAGCATGAAGTCTATTTGATGTTCAATTCCTCTTAAAGTTAATCCATGGGGAATTTCTTCACAAAATAAATCATCAAAGTCCTACAATAAATACACAACACCACTAGGAAAAGATGGGTGAAGGTCATTAGTAGAGAAATAAATATCTTTGTATAGAAGTACAAGTAGTTGTTGCCTTGCCATCATCACACTCTCAGTCTCATGTTTACTCAAACTTTTATTTTTCTCTCCTTGTTCCCCATTATTCTCTTTTTTTTTTTTTCCACTAACCTCTTTTTTTATCACACTTTTCTCTCCCATTTTCCCCCTATTCTCTCATTTTTCCCTCTATCCTCTGCTCTTCTCACTTCTTTCACACTTTTGCTTCTCTCTGTTTTGCACTCTTGCACCATATTTGATTTTCTTAAGCTTGCAATGGTTTGAGAGGGACTGATACAAATTTTTGATTGTTCATTACAAAAGAATAACGATTTTTGTAACCATCATGCATCACCCTCCTATAAAACTTACATGGTCGACCAAGAAAAATATGACCAACATGCACTGGAGCTACATCACAAAGGACCTCATCCTCTCATATCACAATAGAAAAAGGAATTGTCCATTGTTTCTACTCACTTCCACATTCATTTTGCTATTGCAACTTGTGGTAGCTTTAGGATGCTTCCCCACATGTAGATTCAATTTCTCCACCATCAAAGAACTAGCAACATTAGTACAACTCCCACTATCAATGATCGATGTACATACCTTACCCTTCATGTTGTATCTTATGTGAAAAATATGCTCACGTTGCTCCTCATCTCCATCATCCTTAGGTTATATACTCAAGGCTCTCCTTGTGACAAGTAAATCACCATGCACAGGTTCTTCTACTTCAAAATTAAAACACTTCTCCAATGGTGCCATGGATTTAGTTTCATCTTCACTATCAGATGTAATCTGACCATTGTCCCTCACAATCATAACTCTCTTGTTTAGACATTGACTAGCTATGTGACCTCTACCTTGGCATTTAAAACATTTAATATAACAATTTCGAGTAGTGGAAGAGTTAGCTTTACCTTGACTTCCATGGATGGTTGTTTCTTGCATGTTCTCAGTTTTGGACTTTGTTGAGACTAACTTCTCCTCTTTCTTCATGATATTAAGCCTCCATGTTGATTCCAAGTAAGGGGTTTGCCGTGCATGGCTGCTCCTCCTCTTGAGTTAGCTCTCCACTTTGATATCCATATGCACCATATCTTGCAACTCCACATAATGCTGCAACTCCACAATATTAGCAATTTCTCGATTCAAGCCAACAACGAATCTAGCCATAGTAGTCTCTCTATCATCTTCCACATTGGCTCAGATCATGAGGATCTCTATCTCCTTGTAATAGTCTTCCATACTACGATTACCTTGTGTGAGTCTTTGTAACTTATGATACAATCCCCAGTAATAATGGCCAAGGACAAACCGTTTCCTTATCACAGTTTTAATCTCCTCCCATGTTTCGATTGGACGCTCTCTATTTCTCCTCATGTTTAACAATAATCGATCCCACCAAATAATAGCATAATTAGAGAATTCAATGGTTGCATGTTTTACCTTTTTAAGCTCCAAGTAATTGTGACAATCAAATACTAACTCCACCTTCTTGTCTAACTCAAGATAAGCTTCAAGCTTGTTCTTGCCTTGAAAAGATGGAATCTTCATCCTGATACTGCCCAAATTATCATCTTCCACTTTTCGTGCTTCTCTAAACTGTCCACCATAGTCTCCTTTGGTTAGGATCCCGTACATCATCTTCATCAAAGCCTTCACGATTAAATTCATCATTTTCATTTCAATCTTTCATTGGTTGAACTTTCCTTCTATGATGCTCATTAGTAGTGTTTCGTGACTGATCCACTTGGTTAGACTCAATGTGATCTAATCGTTCATGAATCTGGTCCATCTCTCATTTCATCATTCTTTTCATCTCATTCATTAGAGCCTCCATCATAAAATTTTGATCAAAATGATTGTCATTGCTAGACATTTTTTTTTTTCAAAAACAAGGATTAAAAAAAAAACTGAACTTCACTCCCTCATGTATTTCCGCAAAAGAAAATTCACTTAATTGGTTTTTACCCTCTTATATACTCACCACTCAAAGCCAAGCCAACTCCCTTCATGTTCTTGATAAAATCAAAGAGAATCAACAAATCTTAAAGAACAACAAGTTAGATTGTGGCAATCTCAAAATCAGAACTTTCAAGACTTAGTTGTGACACATGTTGGAATGGAACAAGAATCAAAGATACTCACTTCCATAGAGAAGAAAAATCGAATAGAAACCAAATGACATATGAAAGAACACACCAAAATGAAGTTATGTGATAGAGACAAAACGTCAAACACCTAGTAGGCAAAGAACCTTCCTTTTTGAATTTCAACACACAACCTTGTTGTATTCTCTTTTTTTATTTTTCTCTATTCTTTTCTTCTTCTTCTTTTTTTCCTAAAAATGGATGCTAATAACAAGGATATCAATGAGAAATATTTCCCAAATCAAGGAATTCAAGAAAACAAGAAAATTGTGAAAACCTTCTTAGAATTATGACAGAAGAAAGGTGAAATTTTTATGTAAATATGTGCGGTAGATGACCTGCACACTATCCAGATTCGTAGAGATTGAAAAGGGCTTTGATTTGATATGCTATAAAATCTGTTTCGATAACTGGATAAAAAGTTATGGTTGTTTTAAGATGGCAACCCCCCAAGAACGATTTTAGTATTCTGATGGAAGAAAGATGAACTTTTTATGTACAAATGTGCAATAGGTGACCTGCACACTATCCAGATTCATGGGTATTGAAAAGGGCTTCGATTTGATATGCTATATAAGCCGTTTCGACACTTAGATCAAAAGTTACGACGTTGTATGATGGCAACCCCCTAAGAACGATTTTAGAATTCTGATGGAAGAAAGGTAAAAATTTTATGTAAGAATGCGTGGTAGATGACCTGAACACTATACAAATTTGTGGGGATTGAAAAGGGCTTCGATTTGATGTGCTATTCAAGCTGTTTCAATACTTAGATAAAAAGTTACAACTTTTTAAATATGGCAGCCCCCTTAAATACAATTTTTTGTTTTTGTTTTAATAAAAAAAATGAAAGAATCAAAAGGAGATAGAAACAAAACCTATTTTCAGAACCAAAAGATTCTATACCAATTGATACGAAACCTCTAGACGATCAGCCCTAGGAACCCTTGAATTTAATGGAAGAGAATCGCTCCCAATGGCAAGAACAGATTTTGGAGATCTGATTAGAACCAAAAGGAATCTATGTCATTAAAACCCTAATATTGAGACGCCACAAGGTTGATCACTCCCTTGATAAGTTAGATTTCCATGCATTTGATCAAGAACAAAGCGAAAAGAAACAAAAGCGTTATGAATAAAGTTTCATCAAACATAAACCGTATTTTTTTTTTCCAAATGGCGGTTGCTTTTTATAGTTAAAACATCGCCAAAAAAGCCCTAAAACCCAAAAAAGTGAATTTAGCCAAATTAGAATGAAAAAGGCCTAAAATAAAACATTAAAAAAACAACTAAAAAGGAAACAATAATTAAATAAAAGGCCCATAGTTAAATAACATTCAGAAAAAGGTCTTGGGATGTGGACCCAAAGACTATGTCATCCACATAAATTTGAACGACAATAACTTTCTTTTGACTTTTTTGAATGAAGAGAGTATGATCTGCTCCCCCCTCATGAGTAACCACCATTTAGGAGGTATTCTATGAGTCTCTCATACCAAGCCCTTAAGGCTTGTTTTAGTCCATAGAGAGCCTTTTTAGTTTGTAAAAATGATTAAGATGAAGAGGATCTTCAAACCCTTTAGGTTGAGCAACAAACACTTCCTCATGTAGATACCCATTTAAGAAAGCACTCTTGACGTCCAATTGATAAAGTTTGAACTTAAGTGTGCGGTTGAATGCCATCAGCAGACAAATTGACTTAAGCCGAGCTATCAGACCAATGTCTCGTCAAATTCTACTCCTTCCACTTGAGTGTATCCTTGAGCAACCAGACGAGCTTTGTTTCTAATGATATTTCCTTATTCATCTTTCTTGTTCTTGAAAATCAACTTGGTCCCAATTACATTTGCATGTTAGGGCTTTGGAACTAAATCCCAAGCTTCATTACATTTGAACTGTGGTAGTTCTTCCTCCATAGCCTGGATCTAGAACTCATAGTTCAAAGCCTCCTTATAATTTTTCGGTTCAATTGTGAAGGTGTAGCAACCAAGGCTAAGGCCCATCATTTCTCTATAGTTCACCCTGGGAACGCCCCTCATCCAAACACTCGCTTCTGGATCTTCTATAATACCAGTGGCAAGATGGTTTTTTCAAATCTTCCTAGAGGGATCTTGAGCCTAAATGTCAAGTGTTCAACACTATCGTGGTCATCCTGTTGCTGTAAGGAGTCCTTTGTTGTTCAGACATCAAATTTAACCGGGTGCCCAGCTTCTGAGATGGTCCAAAATTCTACAGAGACTCGTTTGTTTTCTTCATCACTGAAAGGTGGAGCTGCTTTGGGACTGTTGAGTGTCTTTTCTTTTTCAAGAACTAACACCATAAGAGGGTCTTATGGTCTACATTTTTCACTCGGGGGAAGATAATCATCAACTCACACATTTATTGATTCCATCACAACCTTGGTTATTTTATTGTACACCCTATAATCATGGTCGTTTATGCAATACACTAGAAAGACACCTTCATTACTCTAAGCATTGAACTTCCCTCTTGGTTCCCTATCATTCAAGATGTAGTACGGACTACCAAATTCATGAAGATGTTTCAAATTTGGTATCTTACCTTTCTAGATCTCATATGATGTTTTGAGAGTTCCTAGCCTTAGATAGACTCGATTTGAGATGTAGTATGTTGTATTTACTACTTCGACCCAAAATTTAGTTGGGACACTCTTGGCTTTTAGCATGAATCGAGCCATCTCTTGTAGAGTTTTGTTCTTTCTTTCGACTACTCCATTTTTTTATGGAGTTTTAGTTGTTGAGAACTCATGTCTATACCATTCTTCCTGCATAAATTTTCAAATAAGGAGTTTTATAATTCCTTACCATGATCACTCCTTATTCTACTAATCTTAAGGATTCTGTTATTATGCTCCTTGTACAATCTTTGCCATAGTTCTTCAAATGCTTCAAATTTAATTTTGAGGAAATTTACCCAAGTGAACCTAAAGAAGCCATCTACACATACATATACATACATTTTTCCAGAAATGCTCTCTATTTGCATGGGTCCTATTAACTCCATATGGACCAATTCCATTACTCTAGTAGTAGAGCCTAGTTGAGACTCTAAGTGAGGTGTTCAAACTTGTTTCCCTAGTTAGCAAGGTCCGGACATTCTTTCAGGTTTTCGAGTTGCTAGTAGATAGCAGTTATCAGATGCTCTATTTCCCTCCCTGATCTACTACTAATCCTGATCTAGGACAATACATATGTCCTTGGTGAATCTCATGAATATATCTTGGTCACACAAATGACTAATACTGATCAAGTTGGCTTTCAGTCCATCGACAAGAAGCCCATCCCTTAATTTTGATAACCTTGGAACATTCAAGGACCCTGACCCCAAAACAATTCCTTTTGTACCATCCTCAATCTGCTACTGGGTTCATACTAGATGGAAGAACATTGGATAACAGCCACTTGTTGCCACTCATACGTCATGAGCTTCCACTATCAAAGTATTACCTTTGTTCTATTTCAGCCTTGAGAGAAGTAAGAATGGCAAGGCTCTTAGCTTTTCCTTTTTTCTATCCAAGTGGGCTTCTTGACTGATTTGTTCTCCCTTAGTCTCTTATTCTAGTTAGAATTGTAGTCCCTATAATGATTCCGATGTGACCATTTTTTCTAAGAAGAGTAGTATCTCGAATTTCCTTGCCTTTCTATTTCATGAACTCGTCTTGCTTGTTCAAACTTGCTGTCTACTTATGTCCAACAAGTTCTACTTTATACTCGATGAGGAATCTCCTTCTAAGCTGCTGGTTTCGAGCTTGAAGATCCCCTATAGTACCAAATGCCTTCCCAAGCCTTGGAGGTAGTCCCCATACAATAGAATGTGATCCAGGGACGATGTTCCTGAGTTCATCGTTCTAACTATTTGTTAGAGAAGTGCTCTAAAGGCAATCACCTTTAGGACTTATTATATGTTTTATGTTGCTATAACAAGCTCCTTCATTATATTGATGTTCATTTATTAAATGAATTGATAACATTCTTAAATCAATTAATGAAGTCCATGACACATAACATTGCATGAAGGAAATCATGATGGTAAGATTCCTATCATGTGCAATTATGAATTATCCCTAGTCATAGATTCATGATTCCGAGCATTGTTGATTGGGATGTATTTAGCACATGTCATAATTCTCATGATTGGATTACAGTAGATTTTATAAATATGATCATGAGTTGATTAGAGCGATATGTGGATGCTGCAAGCGCTGCTAAGTACACTGCAGACCGCCTATGGAGTCAGTTCATATGGATTATCTATTATATGTAGATGATTGTCTCATCATAGAAATGGTACAAGCATCTTTAGACTTGAGGTGCTCAAGGATATCTTGGATGTTGATTTTATACTTTGATTTCATTCCTTGTTACCTTTACGAGGTCGCTCATAGTGTGATCATCCGGTTTAGTTCGAGGTGTTCGAATGTAATTGAGCAGCCAATATGGATTCCCATTTCAATTAAAGAGTAAACTTATGGCCTCGGGTCGAGATCATTACTTGGGAATCTCTAGCCTTAGTGGAAATGCCATGAAGAGTGTTTTCAGGTGCATAACTGATGAGTAATGAGTTCGTGGACAAGATCTAATATTACTTGGGCTAGATGTGGTGTAGCTAGTCTAGTGGGAGTTACACTTTGTCCATGCTTTGAACAGAGTGGGGTATAGATTGGTGAAAGGATGAATTGTGTGGTAATTGTCTATGGAAGGGTTAGCAATTAGACCACGTAATCTCCGTCAATCAAGGTCACATGTGCTGCTAGATACCACTCATGAATTGCTTGGATTCAATAGATGAATCAAGTTACCAACATAACCGGGAGTAATGGGTTACACACTTAGAAGAGTGTGGGGCTGATATAAAACGGATTTGAATTTGATCCAAATTAGAGGGAGATCAATCTCAAGAATGGAATGTCATAGAATTAGTGGAATCCTAGGATTGAAGGCCCTTACTTAGAGATAAAGAAGGCTTGGTCTTGTTCACGAGCTTAAGGCTCATGAGGGAACACGCAAAAATGCATAGGGATGCGTGTAGCCTATCATCTCGTAAATAGAGGGGCACTTTAGACATTTCATGAGCTAAGGTTTTCCTATAAAAGGACCTTTATGGAAAACCCTAACAAGACTAAGCCATTTTGCTTTTTCCTCTCAAGAAGGGTGTTCAAGAGAGATAGAGAGAGTGTTCTTCAAGAACACCTGCCTTGTGAGATCAGTTCAGCCTCCTCTTGGATCGAGACTTGGCTAGCACCTGACTTTATCCCGAGACCTTTCCTCGAGGTTATTGGCTCCACTCTTCGTATGGATATTGTTAGACTTAAACCTAGGACTTGGTTCACTTTAGTCTTCATTGCCCTGACCATTCAATCAATTTTTGAAACCGACACAAGGTAATCTCATACCCTTCTCTTTGGCTTGAACGAAATTTGATGCCTCAAGGGGTCTTTAAGTTATTTTTTAGAGAATTTTTTTGTTGTTTCCACTGTTTTGGCAACTATTGCCACGTTCAAAACCCATCAGTAGTATTAGAGCACACTTGTGTGCATCAAAATCGTTTCTTTGTTAAAAGTTTTCGGTTTTTGGTACTCATGTTTTTCAAAGGTTCAAACATGAGATTTTTGTTTTGAAAAGGCTTGATCTAGGGTTCTTCTTCGTGTAATCTGGCCATGAGATGATCAAACTTGCTTATAATGAAGAGAAAGAAGCTCGATGAAATTAAACCCAAAAGTTAGGATTTTTATTAGATATGCCGAACCTGAAACCCAACTCACATTATGATGTGAGATGGTCACAAGGCGATGTGTAGAAGAACTCCAGGGCCACGCGCAACATGGTGCATCCGACTCCAGTAACGCCGCAATGTGCGGGTGTCCATGTCGCGACGTCGCCAAGTGTTTTACCCAAGTATCACAGTGATGTCGCAACATGGGGTCTCTATGTCGCAATGTGAGAGTCTGATGTTGCCATTTGGGTTGTCGAAGAACACAACCGAGACGTCTTGACATGCAGCTTTTGAAGCCCAGGCAACGTCATAATATGGGGTCTCCACATCTTGATGTGGTGCTTGTGAACATGCATATGATGTGCCCATGTCACGGAGCGCGCCCTTGACATCGCGATGTGGACAACTATGTTCCTATTTCAATGTTAGACATCGTGATTTGAGGAACTTACGCCGTGACATGAAGATACAGAAATTTGTATTTTTGCTCATTTTTCTCTTTGTTTTGTCTTGAAATCTTGAGGAATCATTGATTCGCTGAGCTGGCGAGGTGTTCTGAATCAACAAAATTTATAACCTAGGATTCCTACTACCGATAGCAAAGCTACCGCAAAGATAAAGGGCTCTAGGGTCGAACTCAGGGATGGGTTTTCTTCGCATAAAATGATTTACAAGTGAAGGCCAAAATGGTGGAATTTAATTTACTTTAGGGTTTGATAAAACAGGGGGATTTTTGGTAAAAACAATGAGGGTCAAGTTTCGTGGCAGATATTTGAAATTAAAATGAAGGAAGATAAGAAAAGAACTCCTTTAAGTCTCAAGCCACTGGGTTAGGGTTTTTAGGGCAACCGACATGTGCTCGGGTCTTTATCCTCACGTTGGGGAGCATGCCATATAGTCATTTCCCGAACCGGATCTTCATTTAACTTTAAAACCTAGACCCTTAGAGTTTTCCTCTTGAAAGATGACATTTGATTAGGCATAAATGTCCCTAACAGTGAAAACATATCTCAAAAACCTACCCTACAATAACTAATAGGAGACAACTAACTGGGCATAAGTAGATCTAATGAAAGTATCCACTGAACCCAAAAAGCTTTCCAAATACACATTAGGGAGAGCATGCCTAGGAGATTTTAACCTAAGGTGAGAAGGTGAACATAACAATTGTGAAATGCTCACATGAAAAGTAAGAACAAATTTGGTTTACCTTAAAATCAAGTACTCAAAGGGCCTTCCCTTGGCGATGAGGTTTAGCCCAACATCCTTTGATTTGTCATCAGCGTGTTACAGCGAGAAAATGGAAAAGAAAATAAAAGAAAGTGAAGCAAAGGAGAGGAGAAGTGAGAGCTGGAAGCTCCTCCCGTCACTTTATTGATTGAAGTTTCACTGAGGATACAGGCTTCACCGAGGCTTATGTACGCCAGCTGCCGAAATGAGCAAAACAAACCAAAACAAAAGCTATTACAAGGGTTAATATAGAAGAAACAAAATTGCAACAAAAAATCTGAGGCGCTGCCAAAAGCAGGAACGGCAAATGTGAAGGAACAGGCATGATGAACAGTGCTCGCCGGATAAACATCAGCAGGTTCAAATTTCACAATTTCCATTTTGTATTTTCTACTCTTCTTCCTTCTGGGCCTCCGACCGCAATGCAGCCTGACTCGACTCTTCGTGCTTGATCGACCAACAATTTTTTGCATAATTACCGCAAAACCGCAAAATTTGCCACAAAATGCGATCGTAGAATAATAGGGACCTTAATGTGCAAATCTGTTAATTAGAATTATTAAGATAGCACTAAAACCTATATTAGTCAAATTGTAACATCACTTCGTGGGCACCAACTACACCCCCTTAACCTACACATTGCCAGTCCCTTAGCAAATGAAAGAAAGAAAGAAAGAGGAGCATACAAACGATAACAAAATTATGTTACAAAAGGCTGTAGCTCAAAAAGGTCGAATGAGTAATTGATTGCACTCCAAAAAGTTCTATTTCGAGCCCTATTCAAGATAGGTTTTGAGTGCCTTTGCGCACTAATCATAAGGAATTAAGCCAATTGTCATGTATGTTCGCTAGTGCTTCCGGATTGGCTTCCTAGATTGTTTGGCTAGTTTTGCGGTGTCTCTTGGGAACTTCAACTCACAGTTTGGCTTCGTGCCGAATGTGAGAATCCCCGCGCATTTCACCAAGCTAAGGCGCTTGAAATGTCAAAATGAACTAAAGAATCAAGGCACAATTGATGAGAGGTTGATGCAAGGTAAATAAATAGAGTGAAACAGAATTTTGCCATGCACGCGAAATTCATTGATTTAAAATTTCTACCGGGATTGCGAAATTTCATAACTTGCTTAAATTTTCGCCCGTGAAATTTTCACTTGCTTAGCAAATTTTCTAGCCTAGCGAAATTTACTGTTCATAGAGAAATTTTTCATTTTCGCTATCTCTTGTGAATTTCTCTAGGCTAGCGAAATTTCACAAGATATGGGTTTTCGCTATGCTAATAAATTCCTACATAGCCAAATTGTCGCCGTGTTGGAGTATTTTTATTCCAAACGACCACGTTTTGATTAATTACCATGTTGTCCTTGTATTGTAATTTCATATTTTAGGCCTTTTGTCATTTCACACCTTTGGGTTGGCTATATAAGCCCCTACAACTTTCAGAACTCCTAACTTTTCATTTCTTTATAAATTTTCCGTAGCTTATTTTGGGTTTTATTTTGCTCTTCTTCTTCTCCTCTTTCTTCATTTTCTGGCCACAACACACCCCTTGGAGGATGACAACTCAAGGACAGCCACAAGCCTCCAAAACCTTGAAGAGGTGGTTGCTAGCTTGGTTTCTTGGGTTACCGTGTGTTGTCCTCATGCTTAAAATGCTACAGGTATGGCATTATGGTTTCAAACTTTCCAAACTAGGGTTTAATTCCATTTAACAGTCTTTTCTTGGTCAATACTTGTCATGCTTTAGGTCTCAAGGCATTCTCACGGTAGATGCACCGATATCCTTTAGATGCTTCTATTTACTTGAGCCATTAAAATGAGGTTGAATGCTAGGTTTCAAATCGATTGGGACTTTGAATGCTTAATACTTGGTTTAACTCAAATAGGAGTGGTTCTAGGTTTAAGTTTTATAGATAAACAAAGATCGTTTGGGCTTTGACTATATGTTATTTGCCCTAATGCGAGGAAATAACCCGAGGACACTTTAATAGCCCCATGTTATCAATCTAGTGACCTAAGCCAAGGTTACCTATCACACTTTAATTTAGTTTACCAGCTGCTCAAGAACAACCAACTCCCGTTTTTAACTAACCAAAAGTCCAAACAAAAGTCTCACTTCATTGGGTAAACATTAATGCGAATCATTCGTGGGATGAAACCCATCCCCGTGTTCGACCCTAGATTCACTATATCAGCAAAGAGCTCGACTACTGCAGTTAGGAGGAGAGCATAGGAAACAACATTGTTGATCTTGATCACCTACCGTAAATGAATCAAGTAATGCCTAACCCTAAGCAGAATCATCAAAACTCAGCTTCTCCAATAACCATCTCGAGAGAATGAATGCCATACAAAATTGAGTATCAAAAGAGCCCCTTTCACAATCAACCAGAGACTTCCACCAAAAACCTAAGTGTTGTTCCGATTAGTTCTCAAATAATAAACTCCGTCGAACCCGCACCTCCCCCAACCTAGCTACCGCTACAACCTATCATAACCAACCTAAATAGATTAGGACCCACCCTTATTCCACAATTCTTTTGTGTTATAGGTGCAATGCCGTGAATCGGAATTCTCACCAAAGTCATGCAATGAGGATCTACCTACGAATTCTAACCAATTAAGGCTTAGGGTACCAAGTCATGAGGATCTTCGACCACTAACTCTTTCGTGCTCTACCCCTGGCTCCAAATGATTTCGAAACTCCAACACCTACAACTTGCTAAACTCCACCTATCCACCATGTAGCGAGCACTAAGTCGGTGGCTCCCAACTAGTTGGCTTAGGGCACCAGGCTTTAAAGGCTTTCGCCATAAACTCCTCAGACCGTGCTCGAGTTTCAAGGCAAAGCGTTGCAATTTCCTATTTTCTTTTCTTTATTTTTATTTTTCTTTATTTGGGGAGACACATCGCCTTCTTTCATGGTGGTCCTAACCTATTAGCGGTCAATGAAACTAGGGTAGTTATCAAGGCTTGTGTGGAGGCTAGCGCTTTTTCAGTTATTTGTTAAACCTGATGTGCATTGTGTGTGGTTAGCTAAAGGTGGAAGCAAAAGGTCGAAAGCAACAAGAATTCAACTAATCATCAACTCAACTAGGTATGGCATCAATCTAACATCAACAGGATTAAACAAAGTTTCAATTTTCCAACTTACAGGCTAGGCAAAACACAAAAAGAGTGCTACCTTCGCTACAAAACGGAAAACCAGCAAACTACTGAATATCACAAAATGGGCTTACTCAAAATAAAAACAAAAACACAAATATAAAAGCCACTTCCTTCGCTAACTCTCCCCAACCAAATGTCCCCACTCCGTCCTCAATCGGGGCTCCTGATTGAAAGTTAGAGAAGGAAGTACTACCTCCTTGATGAGATGTGATCGTTGGATAGAGACTTCACAAGCTTCCATCGACACCTTATCTAATTCAATACTTCAAATAAACAAGTTAAAGTAAGAAAAGAGAGGAAAAAAGTGACCATTGGAGCATTTTTACAATTACACATTCATAATAATTTCAAAAGGCTTTCAGCCATATTTAGATTCTACACTCTAAGCTTCCAATCCAAAAGAACAAAACGCGGTAGCTTCATGAAAAGTTATGAGCAAACAAAACGAGGGTGCAAAGAAGAGCTATGAAATTCGCACCTCGCGATTCTATATATATATATATATATATATATATATATATATATATATATATATATATATATATATATATATATATCACAAGACGACAAAGAAGTTGAAACAAGAGGGGAGAAAATAAATAGTACATGCACTATCAAGTAGCGCGAATTTTCTGCACTTTGCCTTGATGTGCTTCCAAAAACAATCTGCAAACCCAAAACAAATACATTGTGCAAATAAGAAAATATAAAACTCAAAATGTTTGAAAAATATTAATAAAATGAGAAAATCCACAGCAAAGAAAAATTAAATACAAAACCCAAACAAAATAAAATAAAATAAAATAAAATGAAAACAAAAAGGGAGGATCGAGCACTTCCTAAAACATGTTCCTCGCTTCTCGGAGTACACGGGCTGAACTCGTGGAGCTTAGCAATGCCGAGGTTCGCAGCCTAAACCGAACCAAAGACTAACCAAACTACTATGCCATGCAAGGTATCACTGCCATCTTCAGATATAGTGGCAATGCTCTTGAGTAATGGCCACTAACTTCCTAAATTACGAGTCAAGGCAAAGGCAAATGGGGTGGCCTTTGAGATGGTGCCTGTGTCATGCTTCGTGTAGGAAAATGCACACACTCGGTCAAAGGAGGCTACCGGTAGTGGGTCATTGGGTGGAAATGCATATTTGAGAACATGCTGGCTCTTCCACTGCCTCCTTTCCATTGCCTTCCCTACCGAAGAATGTACAACGCTCCTCCACCATGGTGTCACTTAGGCACTTCCTCCGGATTCTCTTCCTCCGAATGAACATGTCGCTGATCGGGTGAGCCTTGAAATGGAGTCTCCGGTGCTGTTTAATTTCCTTAACATGTCATTCTTTAGCTCATCTAATTTTTGGCTCAAAGAGCTCTCCACATGATCAATTCTTTGATTCCAGTGTGCATTAATTATCTTATGCTCCCCCCACAAGGTCACCCACTAGCCTGGTAATGTTCAAAATTGCTTGTTCAACTAGAGAGGTTGATTGTGGTGGTTGTGGCTGAGATGGAGAAGCATACTGTGAATGTGCATGAGGTGCATATTGTGGAGGTTTTGGTGCCCAAGAGAAATTTTGGTGGTTCCTCCAACTAGGGTCGTAAGTGTTGCTATATGGCACATTTGTTGGAGGCACAATGTAGGAAGGTGCACTCATCCGAGGAGGGTTTCTATAGTCTCTCATGGACCTATATGCATTCAGATTTCCCTCCATGGGTTGCTAACTATGCTGCTCTCCTTCCATTGGGTTCAAATTCAACTTTGATTTACAATCTCTAACCCACTAGAACCTGACTTCACAAAGAAGACAAAACACCAAAACAAAAACAAAGAAAACAACTCTACCAAAAAGGGGTAAAGAATAAAAAAATATATATGGAAACCAAATTAACAAATTGACAGAGAATTGCTAAATAAATAAAAAGTAAATTCACCAAATCTTGTGATGACGATCACAAAGTGCCTAATACATGGTCATCATTTGCACTTAGGCACCATCCTCACAACGGCCCCATTTGATTGCTTTAAAGCAAGTAGTCGTTTCTGAATCAACAAAATTTATAACCTAGATCTCCAACTACTGACGTAGCAAAGCTTACTCGGGCAGATAGTGGCTCTAGGGCCGAACACAAGGATGGGTTTTCTTCTGCATAAAATAATTTATGTTGAAGGCTAAAATGGTGAATTTAATTTGATTTCAGGGCTTGATAAAACAGGGGATTTCGTAAAAACAAAGGAGGGTCAAGTTGTGTGCGATTGAAATTAAAATGAAGGAAAATAAGAAAAGAACTCCTTAGTCTCAAGCCACCGGGTTGTGGTTTTTGTAAGTATTCCATATGTGCTCTGCCTTTATCTCAGATTGGGAGCATGACATATGGGTTGCTTCGAACCGATCTTTCATTTAGCTTTAAAACCTGTGGTCTCAGAGTTTTCCCCTTAAGATGGCATTTGATTTAGGGCATAAATGTCCCTAATGCTGAAAACATATCTCAAAACCTACCCTACAATAACTAATAGGAGACAACTAACCTGGCATCGCGGGATCTAGTGAAAGTATCCATCGAACCCAAAAAAGCTAAAATACATTAGGGAGAGTATGCTCTAGAGATTTTAACCTAAGATTAGAAGTTGTGAAATTTGCAACAAATGTGAAAAGCTCACACATGAAAAGCAAGAGAACAGTTGGTTTACCTTAAAATTGGCACCCAGTGGCCTTCCCCTTCAAGGATAAGGGAGGTTTAGCCGAACATCCTTTGATTTGTCATCATCAAAGGGTGTTTGGCAGCCGAGAAAATGGAAAAGAAAATAAAAGAAAGTGAAGCAGAGGAGAGGGAGAAGGAGCCGGGAAGCTTCCTCCGTCACTTACTATCAGGCTGACTAATGAGATGTCGAATCGAGGCTTCTATGTACACTGCAGCCAAGCCAAATTACAAAACAAACCAAAACAAAAGCTATTACAAGGGTTAATATAAGAAGAAACAAAAAATTGCAACAAAAATTTGAGGCGTCAAAAAGGTGAAAGGGCAAACAGAAGGAACAAAGTGTGGATAACAAAGTGGTTTCGCTGGATGAACAAGGTCACTGGATGAACAAAGGCTCGTCGGATGAACAGCGCTCGCCGGATGAACAAAGGTCAGGCAGAACCAAATTCCACACTTTCCATTTTCTTTGTATTTTCTTCTCTTCTTTCCTTCTAGTCTCTGATCTGCAATGCTGAGTTTGACTCGAATTCTTCGTGCTTGGATCGACTCAACAATTTTGGCATAATTAGCCTACAAAATCAAAATTTGCCACAAATGCGATCGTAGAATAGGACCTTAATGTGCACCCAAGTTAATTAGAATGATTAGTACACAAAAGCACTAAAACCTACACAAATAAAATTAAAATAGTTCCCTTTTCAAGTAATTCAATCAATCGTCTCTAGTGATGACCGAGATGAAATATGCCAGCCGAGATTGAAATGTCTATTCTTAAATTTCTAGAATCATGGATTTTTAAGAGTTTTGAATAAAATTATAAAACCATGATTGAAATTATTTTCAAGAGACATTAGACAAAATAGCACCATTTGGAAGTTGTGATTCATGAGTCGAATCGGGGTTTGTAATTTAATAGTTGAATCAGTTTATGGATCATTTTAGTTTAAGTGTTGAAAAACCTTTTCATGTGCGTTTGAAATCATGGGGTGCCTTTATCCGTTCCTTTCAATGTCATGCATTATAGAATGCATGTTAATGGTGTATGTTAGCATGATGGATGATTATGGACTTTGCCTACTATCGGCATATCAGATGGTTAGCTTCTTTTGGAAAATAGGGTCAGGGGTGTCCTTGCCTCTCTTTAATTTCTCGATGTCTTTATCTTCGCATCTAAATTCCCCTCAAATGTAACTTGAGGTTCTTTTTTTGAATGTATGAAATTAGATTACATATGATTAGGATTAGTTAGTAGAGGTATGAAGGAGCAAGGAGCATGGAGGAGGATCCAAGAAAGAAGACCCCAAAATGTAAATTACTTAATTCACGGTGGTAATAATCATGCATATCCTTATGTTTGACCTAGTCCATTCCATTTTGGCTCATGGAATTAATTTTAGAATGTCCATAATAATCCCATATAGTTAGAGTAACTATCTTTATATTTTCATGAGATGAATGGATATACATAAAGCATGCTACTACAGCGATGAAACTGATCGAAAGAAACACTTCAATTATTAATATTAAGGCTAACATGTTCCACTAATATGGTGTGAACCTGAGTTTTTTTAGAATCGCTATTGCAAACTCAAGCCCTTCTATATATGACATGTTCTATCCATGGAAATGAGTTTTCCCGATTAGTGGGTTGACCTAACTAGACTCATTAGCTTCATGCTGGAAATTCAAGGTTAATGTTGATAGGAGACACAGCCGTTGATGTACATAAGATGTACACGATCATGAGTTGATAAACCAATGATAGTGCACAAATCAACACTTGATAACACCGTTTTGATAGTTGCATGAAATCAAGCAGCTTAGTATGACAAGATTCCTACCTATTGACCCAAGGTATCTTGTTAGGTAAACCCAAGGTCATTCTTGGTGATATTGGATATCGTTCCACTAGGAGAGCCTCCATATAGGTTCTCTTGGATCAATAGTGAGGGCTATGGATTCGTAATAAAATGGGAGGTTTGCAATGCATAATTACTCGCCATAATAATCATGCATTTTATAGTACAATCTAACATGACCCTTTTACATCTAGGTTATTAGAATCTCACTATGATGACAATTGTGAACTCGCAATCAATAATGGATGCCAATATTTTGACTGGACCAAACTTCTGGGGATCAAGCAAAGAATTTGAGAGAATAGTTCTCAAAAGGGAAAGATTAGCCTATGTCCTTCCTCAAACTGAATGGATGCATTTTGAAATGGGCTCGTAGGGCATATCGGGCAAGCTTGGTTGATAGTGCGAGTGTGGGATTGATTATCCTTACCTCCATGTCATCTGAGTTTCAGAAGTAGTATAAGACTGTGGATGCATATTCCATAATGTGCCATCTAAGGTAACATTATAATAAGAAGGCGAGAACTGAAAGGTTCAAAATCTTCAATCAAGTTTGGTTCCAAGATGGAGAAGGGACATTCCTAAGGCAGCATGCATTGAAGATGCATGAAGATATCAATCAATCAATCAATCGGGGTTATTGGATGGACTTTGGAATCTGAGTGTAGACTTGATTTTGAACGTTTACCCAATAGTTTTCTGTATAGCTCAGACTGACATAGATGAACTACATCATGTCCACCATACCCAAGTTGATAAATGTGGTCAAGATAGATGAGGGCAAATTAGCTGAGAAGAATGCCAAAGAGACTAAACCGAAAAGGATTTTCTTCTATTGTGGTCAAGTTGGCCATTTGAAGAGGGACTAGAAGGCCTACTTGGAATCCAGGAAGAAGGTGGCATATGATGCTCCATCATCTTCAGGTATATATGTCATTAAGGTTAATATTGTTTCTCCTAACAACACTTAGGTATATGATACCAGTTATGGGACTAATGAGCAGTAGCAAGCTCACCAAGGAAGAGTCCGACTTTCGAGTGGGTAATGGTGCAAGAGTTGTAGTTGTTGCTATATGGACTTATGTTTTTGAAATTCCCTAGTGATCTTTGCTTAAATTTAGATTATTTCTTTTATGGACTAACATTGAAAAAAACATTAGTTGAATGTTAATTTTATGTTAGTGGTACATCAAGAAATGGGATTTACATATTAGATATATCTAATCCAATTTTAAATATTAATGACAATAAAAAGGCCAAAGGAAGATAATTTGAAATCATTGTACTTATGGCATTATCACCTTAGCCATACAAGTGAGAGACGCATGATTGAGTTACATAAGAATGGTAGCTTGGGGTCAATTGATTGTGATTCATTTGAAAAATGCGAATCCTGCTTGTTAGGCAAAGATGACTAGGTTACCCTTTGTCAGAAAGGGTGAATGTGATAATGGACTTTTAGACCTTATACATACGGCATGTATATCGTCTTATGTCCATATATACCAGAGGTGGTTTCATTCACTTCATAACCTTTATCAATGATCGTTCATGGTATGGGTACTTGTATTTAATGAGATACAAATATGAGTTTTAGAAAAAGTTGATGAATTCAAAAATGAAGTGAAGAAACAACTTAGGAAATGTCAAGTCACTTAAGATAAAATCAATGCGAATACTTAAGTCAAGGGTTTCTAGGTTATCTTTGGGATAATGAGACTTTATCCAAGTGGACTCTACCTTACACACTGCATACAGTGATGTGGTTAAAAGGACAAACCAAACCTTGTTGGGCTTAGTGAGGTCTATGATGAGCAAGGTGGACTACTCGGGATTTTTTTAAGAGTATGCACATGAGACTACTGTTTAATTGTTAAACAAAGTCCAATCTAAGTCAGTTGAGGTTACTTCATAAGAGATATGGACTAACAAGGAGCCCTATCTTTCTCACCTAAAGTATGGGGTTATCCAGCTTGTAAGAAGCGAAATTTGTCAAACAAGCTTGAAGCTAAATCTAACAAGTGTCTATTTGTAGGATATCCTAAAGAATCTATTCGATACTAGTTCTACGACACTTTGAACAAAGGTTGTTTTTTTCAAAGTATACTATCTTTTTGGATAAAGAGTTTCTTTTAAGAGAAGACAATGGGAGCAAAGGTGAGCTTAGAGAAGTCCAAGATGCTCAAATAGACACAGATCAACTAACTTAATCTAAGGCTATTATTCATGTTAATGAAGTGACAACTAATCCTACCAAACACAAGCACATCGTAGCACAAGTAGGATACGTACTGTTCCAAAGAAATATGGATTTCTCATCAATGAATAGTGGGACGTATTGCTCATATAGATCGATGAGCCTACTACCTTCAAAATCTGACAAATGGCTTGAAGCCATGAAGTCAGAGATGGATTCCATGTTAGTCAACCAAGTGTGGACTTTGGTTGAACCACCTAAAGGGATAAAACCCAGCCAGGGTGCAAGTTGATCTTCGAAGAAGACTATTATGGAAGAGGTAATGTGATTACCTATAAATCTAGCTTAAGGCTAAGGGTTTTTTGTCAAAGACAAGGAGTTTACTATAATGAGACTTTTAGTCCAGTAGCTATGCTTAAATCCATAAGGATACTCCTAGCCATTGTTGCCTATTATTATTATGCGATATGGAAAATTGATGTGAATACGACTTTCCGCAAAGGAAACCTAAGTAAGGATGTGTACATTACACAACTTAAGGTCTTCACACCTAGAAATGGCAGTAAAGTATGCAAACTTCAGAGATCCATTTATGGATTGAAGCAAGCATATAGTAGTTGGAATATCCGATTTGATGAGACAATAAAAGAGTTTGGTTTCTCACAAAATACAAATGAAGCTTATGTGTAAAAGAAGGTTAGTGAGAGAGCATTCATATTCCTAGTGTCATATGTGGATGACATATTACATATTAGAAAAGATGTCTCGATGTTATAATCTATTAAAATATTGGTTATCTAGGAATATTCTCCATGAAAGACCTTGGAGAAGCAACCTAAATATTGGGGATCTAGATCTATAGAGATAGATTAGGAAGGTTGCTTGGTCTTTCACAATCTACATACATAACTTAGACGCTAAAGATGTTTAGCATGGAGTAGTCCAAGAAAGGGTTTATTCCTATGACTCATGGGATTATTGTCTCGAAGTCGTTGTATTCAAAAATAAAGGATGAGAGGACACACATTAATATGATCCTATATGCTTTGACTATAGGATCAATCATGTACACTATGTTATGTACTAAACCCGACGTATCATTTACTTTGAATGTCACGAGCAGATACCAGTTGTACCTAGGTAAGGGTCATTGGGTGGCTATCAAGAATATGCTTTAGTAATTAAGAAGCACTAAAGATGTGTTCTTGATTTATGGAGATGATCTTATTGTAAGTGAGAGTATCTTGTTTTGACATCTAATGATCGATAAAGGAGAGTAAAAAAATCCTAGGTCTCAATCGGTAGGTGTTCATAATGAGATGGTGGCCTTGATTTGTTGTTAGAGTTCCAAACGAGGAAATGATTCACTGGATTGTATGGCGAGATCGGAGTACATCGTTGCTTCCGGTGGTAGCTTAGGAAGTGGTTTGGACAAGGTAGTTCATTTATGAACTAGGAAGGGTCCCTAGAATTGTTGATCTAATACTTTTGTATTGGGATGACAATGGAGCCATTGTGAAAGCAAAGAACCACAATCTCGTCAAAGGTCCAAACTAGCACTCACGGTGATACCATTTGAATCAAGAAATCTTTGGTGACCATGATGTTAAGATAGAGAAATGCCCATTGATCAGAATGTGTCTGATCTCTTGGTTAAGCCTCTTCCCCAGAAGAAGTATGATGCATATCTACTTGCCAAATGTATGAGATACAAAGGCGATTGGCTTGAGATCAAGTGGGAGTTTGTTAGAGAAGTGCTCTAAAGGAAATCGTCCTTAGCACTTATTGTACGTCTTACATTGCTATTAAAGGCATCTTCATCAATTTGATATTCATACATTGAATTGATATAGATCTTTAATCGAATTAATGAAGTCCATGATACATAACACTGCTTTCAAGGAAATATCATGATAAGATTATGATAATAAAGATTCCTTTCATGTGCTGAATATATTTGATATCTAAATTAGCCACCAGTCATAGATCAATGAGAATGGACATTGTTGATCCAAATAGACTAGCACACGTTATGATCCTTGATTGGATCAAGCAGTAGATCTTATAAACTGTGATCATGTGTTGATCAGAGTTGACATGTGGATGCTTGCTAAGAGTAGCTAAGTACATCGGAGACCTGCCATGAGACAATTATATGGATTGTCTATTTAAATGTAGATGATTGTCTCATCATAGCAATGATGCATGTATCCATAGATTTGAGGTGCTCAAGGATATCTTGGATGCTGATTTTGTGCTTTCATCTCGATCGATGTTGCCTATTGAAGGTTACTCTTTAGGTGATAGTCGGGTATAGCTTGAGGTATTTGAAGGTTTATGAGTAGACAACAAAGGATTTTTCACTCCCAATAGAGAGAGAGTATACCTATGACCTCTTGTCGAAATCATTACTCGGGACTCTCTGGCCAGAGTGGAAATTCCATAAAGAGTGTCTTTAGGTGCATAATTGATGAGTAATGAGTCCAGAGACAAGATCTAATATCACTTAATTTGGAGTAATGGTGTGGCTAATTTAGTGGGAGCTACACTTTGTCCATGCTCTGAACCCAATGGGGTATAGATTTGTGAAATGATGAATTATGTGGTAATTGTCTATGGAAGGGTTAACTATCAGACCATTGACTCTCTAGTCAATTTGGGGTCATGATGTCTTGCTAGACTTCGCTCATGACTTTCTTGATTCAATCAAGTTGCCAGCATAACCAAGAACCTAATGGGTCACACACTTAGAAGATTGTGAAGTTGATATAAAACGAATTTGGATGTGATCCAAATATGAAGTAGATCAATCTTGAGAAAAAAGAATGTCCTGCGGGATTGGTAGAATCTGGGTTCGAAGGCCCCTCATAGAGATAAAGAAGGTTTGGGCTTGTTCATCGGCTTAAAAGGCCCATGAGAGCTTGCGCTATAATGCAAATGGATAAATGTAGCTATCATTTCTTAAGAGAACTTTAGTCATTTCATGAGCTAGGGTTTTCCTATAAAAGGATATTTATGGAAAACCACTATGAGGGTGCTAATCCATTTTTCTCATTCATCTCAAGAAGGGTGTTCAAGAGAGATAGAGAGAGTGTTCTTCAAGAATAGCTCCTCTTGGTGAGATCTGGTTTTGGCTTCCCTCTTCGAATCAAGACTTTGCTAACACTGGGCTTCATTCGAGACCGTTGCCATGGAGGTTGTCGGGTCCACTCTTTGTATGGATACTATTAGAGGCGAACCTAGGACTTGGTTCATTGCCATCGAAGAGCCATTCACTCGTTTTTAAACCGACTGAGTAATCTCGAACCTCGCTCTTTGGCTTGAACCGAATTCTATGCCTCAAGGGGTCCTTGGGTGGGTTTTTGGAGAACTTTTTTGTTGTTTCTATTGTTTTGGAAACTATTGCCACCTTTAAAACCCATCATTCATTAATTCAATAAAAGATCTATATCAATTCAATGTATGAATATTAAATTAATGAAGAAACCTTTCATATTAAATAATATGTAATACATACAATAAGTGCTAAGGGTGATTGCCCTTAGAACACTTCACTAACAACTAAGAGTTAAAGCAGGCTTGGCCTTAAGGCGCAGAGTGGGTACGCCGTAACACATAGGGATGAGTGCCAACCTATCATCTCTAAAGAAATGGGCACTTTAGACATTTCATGAGTTAAGGGTTTTCTATAAAAGGATCTTTATGGAAAACCTAACCTAAGAAGCCTTCTTTTGCCCACTTTTCTCAAGGAGTGTGTTCTTGAGTTAGAGAGAGTGTTCTTGAAGAACAACAAGGTCTGCATCGGAGTAGACAATCACCTCCAAAATTTCTATTCGTCTATATATGAGCATATTACCCTTTGTTCCTAACACCCTAACAACAAATGCAGTGTTCTGTTTGGTATAGACCTAAGCATACACCAGGCTTCCAACAACTGAAGCATATGAAATGTTTTTTATGTGTTCCCATTCGAAATCATTTTTAGGGCCTTATTTCCCGAGTGAATATGTCACCCTTCATAATGGGTGTTACACTTGATGGACAATTTTTTATGTTAAATCTCTCCAAAACTTTATTGTCGTAAGTCTCTTGAGACAAACCCAAAATGCCTCAAAATCTTTCCTTATGGATCTTAATGCCAATGACATAAGATGCCTCAACCATATCCTTCATCTCAAAGTTCTTTGAGAGAAATTGTTTCATCTTATACAAAAAACCCTTATCATTAGTTGCAAGAAAAATATCTTGTATACATAACACAAGAAAACAAATCTTACTACCACTGACCTTCTAGTATATACATTGATCTATGACATTTTCTTCGAAACCAAATATAGTAATGACTTTATGGAATTTCAAATACCATTAAAGCTTTAAAGATGACATTGTATATATTAAATCAAGTTCCAACCAAAGTTCTCCTTAAGACTCCTTTTTAGTTATTCAAAGGTTGGAAACTGAGTTTGCAAAATATACGTGTTTAGGGAAGCCCATTTGAAGTAAGAATTTATCATCCATAAGAAAGGAAGCTAGACCTAAGGACCATGGTGAGTATTTGACAGTTAATACAAAATAGTCTTTATTTTTGTACCACAGTTGTCTGGGTTTTTGAGCACTCTTTGTGTAATAATCAGTCGAATTACCCCGATTTGCACGTTAAGGTCCTAGCTATACTATTGATTCCTTTTGTGGAAAATTTTGTAGCTTTTGCTGGAATTAGATTATGCCAAAGTTCGCAAAGACTGACTCACTCACGGAGAATCGAGTTAAACTCGAGCTATAAGAATTCGAATAGAGGAAGAAGAAAGCATAAGAGTGCGTGTAGAAAGGACGGAGCACCCACACCCAATTTATAGCGATTGTGAGATTTCAAAACCCTTGCGAAATTTCACGAGGGCTGCAAATTTTGCAGCCCTCTGAAGATATTCTCCACCTTTTTGACCTATTGACCTTTTTGTCACATTCCTTATTTTCCCTGAATGGCCCTTCATGTAATAGTGGCCAATTCATATTTTTGTAATTTTTCATGTCTAGGGGCAATATATAAGCTCCATGCTGCATTGTAATAAGGACATTTTTTATCATTAATAAGATTTTTGGCATGAAGCTCTCTGGAGTTCTCGCCTTTTCTTATTTTCTCTCACTTTCACTTATTTTCTCGCCTGCCAAATAGCCTTTGAGGATGACAACTCAGAGGATGAGTGGCTAAACCCCCTTTATCCTTGAAGGGGAAGGCTACTAGATAAAGGATCTAAAGGTTTTGAGCGTTTCTCACGTCTTCAACGTAGGTATTTATTATCATTTATGTATCTCCTTCTAACCCTAGGTTCAAATCCCTTAGACGCACTTTGAATGACCTGTACTTGGCAATCTTTTAGGGTTCAATGGATGCTTATTGTTAAGATCAACGAGGTTTTAATAGTTGCCATTTATTAGTCATTGGGAAGGTGGGTCAGGGAGATAAGTTCAACGAGACCATTAATGCTTTCGATCAAATGCTATGTTATTTAAAAAGAGGCTGTAGGGGTCGAGGTTTTATAGGCCAAAGATGGGTTAGGGAGATGGTATAAGTCATCTTCCCCAGCCCAGCCGAGGAAAAGGGCGAGAACATAGTAGCCTATAGAACCCTAAATCCGATGGCTCCGATACTTTAGGAGACTTCTTTCACATTTTGCTTCATTAGATTTCTAGTTTTCAACCATGTTTGTTTTTACAAATCCCATAATCCCGAAAACAAGTTTCACCATTTATAACTTCCACTTTATGACGTTTGCACGAAGAAAACCCATCCATGTGTTCAACCCTAGAGCCACTATACTGTAGTAGTAATGCTACGGTAGTAGGAGGAATTAGGTATAAATATTGTTGATTCTGGAAACCCCCTCTACTGACGCGAATCAAATGGCGCCGTTTCTAGGGATGGTGCCTTAGTGCAAATGATGAACTGTTGAACACTTGTGATCCTCATCACAAGCATTGGTGAATTATTCCATCTTTCATTCCTTCTAGCAGTTTACTGCTAGGCTAATTCAATTATTTTTACTGTCCATATACATTTCTTTTTAGCTAACAGTAACCCCTTTTGGTAGCTTTTTTTTTGTTTCTTGTTTGTGTGCTGTGTTCTTCGCCTTAGGGTTTATGTTCCCGGTGGTGCTAGAATTCACAAAATGGATTGAGGCAAAGTGGCATTCCACAAGAGCTGGGTTTTGAAACGAAAGAAACTTGAGATAGTGGTCGAATGGAATCACACTGAGGCAAGCCGAGCGATGGGTGTAGAGGAACCTCTCGATACATATGGGTCCATAAGGGACCACATACACCCTCCTGCAGTGAGTGCACCCTCATGCATTGTTCCTCCCACTGGACATGATTCTCAAACCTTACATTGTGCCACTACTCCCCACTTACCATGTGGTATGGAGAGTAGGGACCCTATTCGCATATTCGAATTTGAGGAAGTACGCAGCACCTTGAGAGGATGCTATCAATTTGAACTTAATGAAATTTAAATTTTCCTCAGCTTTGAAGAGGATAAAGCGAGGTGGCTCGACTCTCTAAGGACGAGGACCATTCGAAATGGGCCAAGAGATGTGGTACGAAGCTCTTAAAAGAAATTTTTTCCACACACGAACTATGCCAGTTTGAAATAGCAAATCTACACTTTCCGACCATGAAGTAATTCCTATCAATGCTAGAAGAATGCTTGGAAACCCTCGATACTGTGTCTCGCCATGGCTTTGACACATGAGCTAGTCAACCATTTTTATGATGGAGTGTCCCCCGCCATGAAACAATTATTGGAAACTATGTGTGGAGGGAGACTTCTTGAGCAGAATCGAGAGAAGAAGCTATGGATTTCACGAACTATGTGGTAGGGCATCCAAAGCGGGATGAACCTAACGAGAAGTGGGAGAATGGGGCTGACCCGGCTCAGGCGGGCACGTGCTCCTCCCCGGGAAGACATGGATGTGAGGCACAAAGCGTCAGCCTTAGCTAGAAGGTTAGAGGAGCTAGAATGAGAAATCAACATAAGGTGAGACCTTGATCATTTGAGACACTGTGCCCAATGACTTTGTTTCGTTTGTCGGTCGCGAGGCATCGGGGAGAGCATTGCCCAACTATTCCCTCAATGAGGGACATGTTAGTTGAACAAGCCAATGTTGTGGATCAATCTGAAGCCACCAGCTTGATTGCCCCATCTGATGACACATATAATCCTAATTAGAGGAACCATCCAAACCTCTCTTGGAAACCAAAGCCTCCACCATATGTACCCCTTGCTGCATAACAACCGTACGGATCTTCATCTTAAACACAACCACCACCATCATCATCTCCAATTGAGTAGGTTGTAATGAACTTGAGCAAATTGGTGGGTAGTTTTGTAGAGGAGTATAAGCCGTGAATGTCAGGGCCCGATAAGAAAATTGACCTGATGGAGAGCACTTTTGAATAAGAAAATTGAAAACTGTGATACGATATTGCTAAAATTTTTGATAAACTACGGTGTTGATTGCCCCAGAGCTAAGCAACGACAACAAGTGCGGGAAGAGGAAAATTCCTTCTCGGACATAGCCCAAATCAGGGAGTCCATGAGTGAGCTCTTCCCAGTGAACCAACTCAGAGGATAGATGAAGTGAAGGTAGTTATCACTTTGAGGAGTAAGCGAGCTTTGATGGCTTGACCTATGCCCACACCGCGGAAGAAGCGAAGAAGGGGAGGAAGTTGAACCAAGAAAGAATTGCAATCAAAGAAGATGCGTGAAGAAGAGCACACCCCCACCTTCTCCTCAAGCACTAAAAGGCAAGAAGAAGACTATCAACGGTGATTAAGTCTTAAGGTAGGTGAAAATCCGACATTCCCTTGTTAGACATGATTAACCCGAGATCGAACATATTCCAATTCTTAAAGGACTTGTGCATAGTGAAGAAAATACGGTTGAATGCGTAAGAAAGCCTTCCTGACAAAATAGGTCAATGCCATTATCCAATGCCAGACCCAGTGAAGTCTGGCACGGAACATCCTTTACCCGTCTTAATGAATATTGGTGGATGCGTAGCCAGAGAGAGAGCCTTATTGGACTTGGGGGCGAGTGTCCAGCTTCTTTGCCTTATTCGGTTTACAAGCAAGCTGGGTTTGGGAGGATTGATACCTACTACCATTATTATCCCGTGACAGAGATCAATAAAAATTCCAGAGCTGTGAGGATTTCTTGTCTGATGAGACAAATTCTACTATCTTATCTATGGAATTTTATTGTTCTTAACACGAGAATCGACGATTAGGAGATAACTATGTATATTATCCTTGGAGAGAAGACCATTCTTGGCCACACTCTAATGCGATCATCAAGCGCCAAAATGGGTGGAGTTATGCAACTTACATTCGGAAATATGAATTTGGAGCTCTCGGTATTTTCAACCGTAAAAGCATATGCATCGATGGAAGAGGGTCAGGAAGAGAATCACAGCAGTTGACATTGATACGGAAGAAGCCCGGGAATTTGAATAGTAGTAGCTATAGGATATGTTAATCGAGGAGTTGTTAGATTTTTCTGAGGATTTTCAGGAAACTCAAGAGCTTTGTACTGTACATGGGCCATGGAGAAGGAAGGAAGAAATTCTTCCCTTGCTAACTAAAGAGGACAAGGAAAAGGAAGGAAACATTGAGCCTCAAAAGTTGGACCTCAAGCCTCTACCTATGGAATTGAAATATGCATACTTAGAAGAGGATGACCAATGCCCGGTTGTAATCTCTTCTGCCTTTCCGATCCCTCGAAGGAGGATGATCTTTTGATGTCCTTAGAAGAGCAAACAAGCCATTGGAATTGGAAAATCTTTGATTTAGAAGGGTTAACCCTTTGAAGTTTGCACCCATCACACATCTACTTGGAAGAGAGCGAAACCGGTGAGACAATAGTAGGAGGCCCGAGATCCTCATATCTGCAGTAACATCTGTAGCGAAGTTCTCGAACCCTACTGGTGGCGTCATTTATCCCGTCTCGATAGCACTGGGTGCAGAGTCCCCGGCTTCCGGGTTGTACGAAATTGAGGGGTGACCACTGTGCGCAATGAAAAAGGAGAGGAGGTGCCCACATGCCTTACCACAGGTTGGACGATATACATAGATTACAGGAGGTTGAATGAAGTGATAAGAAAATATCACTTCCCATTACCCTTCATTGATCAACTCCTTGAGAGAATTTCCGGGCACCCATTCTATTGCTTTTTGGATGGTTATTCAAGCTACTTCCAGATAGAGGTCTCAACAAAAGACCATGGGACCTGTGCTTACAGAAGAATGCCCTTTGGTCTATGTAATGCCCTTGCCACATTCAGATGTATGCTCGGTATTTCGACGACAATGGTGGAGAGAGGCGCATTATGGAGATCTACATGGATGACATCACTGTATATGGGGGTAGTTTTGAAAAAATTTTAGTCAATCTTGAAATTGTCTTGCATAGGTGTATTGAAAAGAATCCGGTGCTAAACTGGGAGAAATGCCACTTTATGGTAAACCAAGGGATTGTGTTAGGGCATGTCATATCCAGTAGAGGAATTGAGGTTAGTAATTTAAATTGAGCTTATTTCCAAACTTCCCTTCTCCAGTGTAAAGGGTTGTGGGATAATTCCTTGGACATGCGAGGCTTCTGGCGGTTTATCAAGGACTTTTCGAAAAGTGAAAAACCTCTTTACAAATTCTTTGGAAAGGATGCTAAATTTTCTTGGGATGAGGATGCGAATAGGCTTTGGGGAACTCACATCCCACTTGACCATACACTATAGTAAGGGCACCCATTGGCAATTTCCTTTCAGTCATGTGTGATCTGAAGTGATCTTGGTATCGGAGACGATTCTTGGACAAAGAAAAGATGGAAAACCCTATGTGAATTACACTATGCAGTAAAACTCTTAATGAAGCTCGAGAAACTACCTTTACCCGCAAGAAAGGAAGGAGGTACGCTAGTAGTAGTCTATGCCTTAGATAAATTTCGTGCATACTTGGTGGGGTCAGACATCATTATTTTTACAGATCATTCAGCTTTGAAGTATCTCCTTACCAAACAAGATTCAAAAGCTAGACTTATTAGATGAGTCCTTCTGCTCCAAGAATTCAAGTTGTAGATTAAAGACAAAAAAGGGGTAGAGAATGTTGTGGCATACCATCTCTCTAGACTTACTATAGCACACAACACTCACAGTCCTCCAATAAATGATGAATTTCTTGAGGATTCCTTGTTGCTAGTGGAGAATGCTCCATGGTATGCTCACATTGCCAATTTCTTAGCAATAGGAGAAATCTATATAGTTTGAAGGCATAGGACAGAAGTATTTATTAGAAATTCATTCCTATTATTGGGAGGGAGCCTTTCTTATTCAAATACGTATGAGATCGGATTATTAGAAGGTGTGTGCCCAAGAAAAACGAGGAATTCTTAGTCACTACACGTAGAGTGCACGTGGAGATTACTTTGCTTCGAAGGCGATATGAAGGTGCTCGATCTAGGTTTTCCTGGCCTTCCCTTTTCAAGGATGCTCACAACATATCTGAGGATTACGACAAAAGCCAAAAACTAGAGGAAGATCTCTCGCCCGTCATATTATGCCTCCGCCAATCTTAGTGGTTGACATTCGATGTTTGAGAACCTTGGTGCTATGGAGCCATTTCCTTCTTTCGGATATGCATATATATTGATGGGGGTTGACTATATGTCCAAATGGGTAGAGGCAATCCCCTGCAAAGCAAATGATCACAGGGTAGTGCTCAGGTTTTTGAAAGAAAATATCTTTTCAAGATTTCGGGTACCTAAAGCCATAATTAGTGATGTAGGTTCACATTTCTATAACAAGCCTTTTGAAAACCTCCTAGCTAAATATGGTGTAAAACACAAAGTGGCTACCCCTTACCATCCTCAGACTAGTGGTCAGGCTGAGCTCACCAACAGAGAAATCAAGACTATTTTGATAAAAGTGGTGAACTCGGCGGAAGGGCCCGGTCTCTCGGCCTTGACTCAACGTGGGCTTATAGGATAGCCTTGAGAAACAATTCTTAGGATGTCCCTTATCGCTGGTTTATGGCAAGCATGCCACCTCCAGTGGAAATTGAGTATAAGTCATGGTGGGCAATCAAGAAGGCGAACTTCCGGATTTGGGAAGAGCCATCCATAAAAGATTCTCGACATCAATGAAATTTGGAAAGAGCTATGAGAAACAATGCTACTTTAACTGAAGTGAAGGAAAGATTGAAAAAGTTGCATGATCAGATGGTGGCTCGAAAGAATTTCTCAAAAGGGGATCAAGTACTTCTTTATGACTCCAAGCTTCACCTCTTTCCGGGTAAGCTCAAGTCGAGAAGGATCGGTCCCTTCGTCATCCATCAAGTTTACCCTAATGGGCGTGGACACGCGAATTCAGGGACAGCAAAAGTGTTAAGTGAATAGCTAGGGCTTAAAGCATATGCGGAGTCCTTTCATGCTTGAGACAAGGAGGAGCTCCCCTTCCTTGAACCTCTAGAAGTTTGAAAGGCTATCTTGAGCGGGCTTAGTATCTCCAGAGACTGAAAAGCCACTTCTTTTTGTTGGATTTTGTTTACTTCATTCTACATTTTATTTTTTTTCTTTCATGATGTCCTTAGTTGTATCTTAGTTCTAATTGTAGTTTCACTTTTCTGTGTTCTTATTCATAGTTTTGGTGTTTTGTTTGCGGGGAGATGGCCCGATTTGGGGAAGCGTGGTGTGGTGCATGATAGGTTTGCGAGGGTTGCAATTTTCGCGACCTTGTGAAATTCGCGGCATGAATTTTCCCTTGCCCCTACAAAATTTTGGGGCTACAATTCAGCGACCTTGTTCTCAACCACGCAACTCTTCGTTTCTGCTAAATTTTCCCGGACCTTTCGATTCACACTTTTACCACCATTATTATTCCCCAATTTACTAAATCTTGAATTTAGTGCCCATTTATGGACACTAAATAGCCCTAACCTCCCTATATATAGCCCTACCCTATTCATTTGAATTCATTTCCCATCTCCTCATAAGAAGAAAATCCTATGGAGCAAAACCCTTCCCTTCTCCCCATCCTCTCCATCCTTACCCAATCGAGGCTATAGGCGGAGCCGCAGTGGACATAGTTCGGCCCTAGGCCTAGCGTCGGCCCTCTTCCCCGGCTCAAGTCGCACCTCCTCCCGGCTTGCCACCCCGGCAGCGGTTCTTGCCTGTCCGGCCTTTGCCGCCTGCTTGTGCGGCGCTAACATCCCTGCGCTTTCTCTTGCCCCCCGGTCTAGCGCGGTACGTGACGGTAGGACACATCCACTGCTCCCTGTCACACGCGGCCATCGAAGGCCCCCTCCCTCTAAAGAGGGCTCGGACTTGGTCGGATGAATCCTCCCGGCTCACGGCCACTAAGCATCCTTCATCACCTACACGAGGAGTCCGATTTTGACATTCCTCGGGATGGAGTCTCACGGCTCCATTATCATAAGGCATATCCTCTCTTGTGGCTATTCACATAAATTAGATTCTAGTGGCAAGGATAATACCTGACAGTACTTTTCACGACTTTCCATCTTTTGTCGCCCTTCCCGAGCATCGAGACTCTATACGGCTTGTGCAGTGGTACTCCCTGGAGCCCTCATGACTCCGCGTCGGTTCTTCTACTCCCGTGTCGTCATTGAGTTTTATGTCAAACCATGACCTCTAGGAGAGATCCCAATCCTACAACTCTGCATTTCTCTATAGATGGCCGAGAGGGCATACTCCGGGCCACTGATATATTTGCCACGTTCAATTTTTCAGTTGTTCTCGCCAATTCAATAGAGTACAGACAGTAGCCCCATCCCTCACCTCAGGATATGGTCCACATTCTTGCCAGGGACACATCCTCCGGGCCCATTCTACTCAAGAGGCAACTCCCTCCAGTTATGCTTTTAATAGACCACACACAACGGTCCAACTTGTTTCCACTACAGCATTTAGAGCAGAGGCGAGGAGACATACTTGAGGCTCTATGCGTGGAGGCTTTTGGTTGACCTTGTAGAGCTTATCATGGTAGCACTCTTCCATTTGAGGACAAAGATTCATTGCAGAACCTCACCGGGCAAAGGACCGGTATTCCCCTTCTATTTCCAAGGCTACTATCTCAGGTGCTAAAGCACCTTGGTTTCTTGAGCCCGGCAGGCGCCATCATGTTTATGAGCCATATTGCGTGAGAAGTGGCGGGTTTGTGCTTGATGCTCCTCGCCTCGACTCAGAGATGCGGCCGGGGAAGATGAGCGACAGGATGATCAACTAGTATAAGATCAACCACCTCCCCACCCGATTGCATGTTGAGGCCCCGGTCGGTTTCCTTGACACCATCGATCCACTATCCACTACACTGCTTCTCTGCACCTCCAGTGCCTCAGGTCCGCCAGTTCGATTTAGGCCAAGTACCCGGGACCACCCATGCATTCTATCTCCATATGTCCTCGTGATTTTCTGGCCATCATGGATGCATTCCGCACTTCTTCAGCCACTTCAACATCTTTGCCTCTTTGCCCATATCGCCTTGGCGAGAGGGGATGGCATGTAAGGAGCCACCATTGCTTTCGAACCACTGACCATTCTCACGCGAGGAACAATGCTATTCTACTCTGGTCTGGAACCACCCCAGGCACCGCCATAGACTTCTCCATTAGTACACACTTAAGAAGCCTCTTCGAGTTCGGTGGCCCGGCCCGACACAGCAGCCATCCATTTTCTCTGATTTCACTAGATCTTCTCGCCATTGCGGCGGTAGTAGACACTCCTCACGCCTCGTCGACGGCTCTCGGCTGCAGGGATGAGGATGACATCGTACCCGATGCTTTGCGGCAGAAGGTAGCACTTCCTTCCTTAACTTTCCAATCTGAGCCCCATTAAGGATAATGTGACATTTGGTTGGGGGGAGAGTTAGTAAAGGAAGTGGCTTATATATTATGCTTTTACTAATACTTTGAGCGAGTCCATTTTGTGTAGTTGGTGACTTGCCAATAGTTTTTCTTTTGTGATGATGAAAATTTAGTTATACCCTTATTTTCAATATATCTTGCAAAGTTCTGATTCTAGGTTTCTAAAATTGCAACCTTTTTTTTTTTTTGTAATGCCTAGCATAGTAAGAGAAATTGAAACATTGTCCCAATTCTGTTGTTGTTAGATTGGTTCTATGCCTAACTAAGTAGGTGAATAGTTTAATTTCTTTTGTTTTGAACCTTTTTCTTCCACTTTGAACTAACCACACATCGTGCACATTAGGTTTCATTGATAAACTGAAAAACTGCCTAGCCTCCTAAACAGTGCAATAGCCCAGCCCAACACCTTTGACCACCTTTAATATATTGGGACCCCTGAATAAAAGACCCATGAGTCTTTTAAGAAAAGAAAAAGAAAAAAAGAAAACGAAAAAGAAAAGAAAAATTGCGACGCTTTGCCTTGGAACCCGAGAACGGTCCGAGGGGTATGTGGCGAAAGTCTTTGGTCCCCTAAGCGGTGGTTGGGAGCCCTGACTTTGTCTTTCGTTACATGGGTAAATAGGCATAACTTAACAAGTTGTAGGTGCTAGAGTCTCGAATTCATTAGAAGTCCGGGGTGAAACCTGAAGAGTTAGCGGTTAAAAAATCCTTATGACTTGATGCCCTAAGCCTTAATTAGTTAGGAGTCATGGTGGATCTCATTACATGGACATCGTGAGTCGATCCTCGACATTATTGGCTTGCCCCTACAACACAAAGAGTGAGTTATGGAATAGGTGTGGGTCGATGCACAACTGGGTTTGGCATTAGCTAAGGGTTTAGGGAGAGTGCAATTTGGCAGCCTATCATTGAGAACTAATCAAGCTAACACTTAGGTTTTGGTGAAAGTTCTAGGTTGGTTCTCTAGGAAAGGAGACTCTTTTGATACTTGATTTTGCATAGCATTCAGTCTCTCAAGATAGTTATTAGGCAAAGTTTTGAGGTGACTCTTACAGTGATTCTTGTTACTACCCCTCCCCACTTTTTTTAACGTAATTTTTTGTACATATATCTTTCGATCTAAGCCGATTGCTTTCTTTCCTCCATTGCTAAGGTACTAGCAATGTATTGGATAAGGAGTGATTATTACCCCAAATAATGTGCTACACATACCTTAAGTTATGCAGGGTTTTTTGGCACTCTTTTTGTAATAATCAACCCAGTACGTTGGCATGTTTAAGGTCTATATCTCTTAATAAGCTTTTTGTTGCAAATTTTGTAGCATTTATCAACCAGTTATGCCAAAGTTACCGAGAACGACTCAATCTGGAGAATCCAAGAAAAGTTAAACTGGTATCAGGTCGGATAGAAAAAGAAGAAAGTATAAAGTCTGCGTGAAAGGAGAGCGGAGCACCTATGGTACTATGAAAACAGCCCACTTGAAATTTTGTAGCTGTAGGAATTGTTCTTCACCTTTTTGACCTGTTGACCTTTTTATCACATTCCTTGTTTTTCCCAAATTGCCTTTCATGTAATAGTGGCCAATTCATATATTTTTTAAATTTTGCATGTTTGGGGGCAGTATATAAGCTCCATGATGCACTGTAATAAGGACACTTTTGATCATTAATAAGATTTTGGCCCCAAGCTCCTGCAGGTTCTCGCGTTTTCTTATTTTCTCTCTCACTTTCTCTCATTTTCTACCTTTGCCCGAGACCGGCCTCGGATGAGTGGCTAAACCCCCTTATCCTTGAGGGAGCTACTGAAAAGGATCTAAAGGTTTTGGAGGTTTTTCTCACGTCTGCCTTAGTCATTGTGTCATTTATGTATCTCCTTCTAACCTGAGTTCAAATCCCATAGACGCACTTTGAATGACTCTATCTTGGCAATCTTTAGGGTTCGAGTGGATGCTTATTGTTAGATCCGCGAGATTGATGATTTTCATTTATTAGTCATTGGAAGGTGGGTCAAGGAGATAAGTTTCCACTGCCTGAGACCATTAATGCTCAGTAAATGCTATCTTTCAAAAGGAACTATTAGGGGTCAAGGTTTTATAGACAAAACAAGATCCGGTTCAGGAGATGAGTATAGGTCATCTTCTCCAACACGAGGAAAAGGGCCCGAGAACCCCTTAGTAGCCTGTAGAACCTAAATCCAGTAGCCTGATACTTCAAGGAAACTTCTTTCACATTTACTTCATTAGATTTCCAGTTTTCAACCATCAAACCCCCCTGTTTTTACAAAATCCCATAATCCAAAACAAGTTCACCATTTATAACTTCACTGCAAGCCATTTGCACGAAGAAAACCATCCACATGTTCGACCACTATTGCCTTATCTTGCGATAGCAATGCTCTGTGATAGGAGGAATTAGGTATAAAATGTTGATTAAGAAAACCCTCTACTAATGTGATGATATTCATTAGATATTAAAGGTGGGGGTGTAGATTTTATTTTCCATTTCACAACACTAGGAATATTGTGGAATCAAGAAATGCGAAATTTCTTAAGAATGACTTGATAAGTGGGAATGATTAGTTTTAGGACATTGTTTCTAAGAAGGATCATTATGAAGATTAACCTTCTAGTTCAATTGATAGATTGATTGTCATTCACACCCCTCAAGTACAATAAGGTGTTTGATAACCAATTATTGAAGTTCCACATGTTGTTGATATTGATCATGTAGATCAAGTTGCTAATGAGGAAATTCTAGAAATTTTTTAACAACCAGTTGAGCTACAGGTTGATCAACAAATTCCTTAAGAGAATGATGAAGCAACATTAAGAAGTTCTACAAGATTTAGGAAGTCAACAATTCCAAATGAGTATATAGTTTATTTATAAGAATTGGATTATAAAATTGGAGCCAAAAATGATACGAAAACATTTTCACAAGCCATGAGTTCTAAAGAATATAACTCATGGTACGATGTCATGAAAGAAATGAATTCTATGACATCTGTCCAGTATGGGATCATTAAGTTGCTTGATGTTGTAAAAGCCATTGGATGTAAAAATTATTTAAAACAAGGACTCATTGGGAAACATTGAGAGACATAAGGCAAGACTCCTTGCCAAATGATTAACCCAAAGGGTAGGAATTGACTACACAGAGACTTTTTCTCTTGTATTTAAGAAAGATTATCTTCGGATAATCATGGCATTGATAGCCTATTTTGACTTTGATTTAAATAAAATGGATGTGAAAAACAACATTCCTTAATGGTAATCTAGAGGAAAAGGTTTACATGAAACAACCTAAAGGATTCCCCTCTAGTGAAGGTGAGCACTTAGTATGCAAGCTTAATAAATACATCTATGGATTAAAACAAACATCCCGCCAATGGTATTTGAAATTCCTTAAAGTCATTACTACATTTGGTTTCGAAGAAAATATGTGGATCGTGTATATATCGAGAGGTTGGTGGGAGTAAGATTTGTTTTCTTGTGTTATATACAGATGATATTTTGCTTGCAACTAATGATAATGGTTTGTTATATAAGATGAAACAATTTCTCTCAAAGAACTTTGAGATGAAGGATATGGGTGAGGCATCTTATGTCATTGGCATTAAGATCCATAAGGAAAGATCTCGAGGCTTTTTGGGTTTGTATCAAGAGACCTATGACAATGACGTTTTGGAGAGATTTAACATGAAAAAATGTTCATCGAGTAAGCACCCATTATGAAGGGTGACAGATTTAATTTGAGTAAGTGCCCTAAAAATGATTTTGAATGGGAACACATGAAAAACATTTTGTATGCTTCAGCTATTGGAAGCCTAATGTATGCTTAGGTTTGTACCAAACCTAACATTACATTTTCTGTTAGGGTCTTAGGAAGATATCAGAGTAGCTCAGGTGTTGACCACTATAGAACTATAAAGAAGGTGATGAGATACCTTTAAGGAACAAAGGGTTATATGCTTATATATAGAAGAACCGACAATTTGGAGGTGATGGCTACTTTGATGAAAATCTTGTTGGCTATGTTGATTCTCGAAAATCAACATTTGGTTTTATTTTCATGCTAGCTAATGGAGTTGTATCTTTGAGAAGCGCGAAGCAAACCTTGATTGTTATTTCCACTATAGAAGTTGAGTTCGTGTCTTGTTTTAAGGCTACCTTACATGGTGTTTGGTTAAAAAGTTTCATAACTTGGCTTAGAATTGTGGATTTTATATCTATATCTAGGCCATTGAAGTTATTATGTGATAACTTAGCTGTGATATTTATAGTTAAGAATAATACTAGTGGGAGTGGAAGTTGAAGTAAGCATATCAACACTAAATACTTATCCTTAAGAGAACATGTTAAAGAAAAGAATGTGGTCATTGAACACATTAGCATAGTTGATAGTTGTCAATCCTTTAACTAAAGGCAGGCCACTTAATTATTTTAAGGATCATGTAGTACAAATGAGACTTGGTTCCATGTTTTAATTTTATTGTACATACATTTATTGTTTCTAACACTCTTATTCAATATGATATTTTCTCATATGGTTTTGTACATTGCAAATTATTATTATTATTTTGAGAAACATCATTAAGTTTAGCCCTTGAATAAACATATGGTTTTATTTATTAAGTCTAAAGTTCGATTTACATTTGATGAACTTGATGGGTGTAATACATGGAAGAGAATAATCACTAAAAGAGGACCTATCACCATGATTTATATATTTAGTTTCTCTTATGGTGGAAGTTGAACTGTATGGAACAAGTGGGAGAGTGTAAGAATAGTCCATATGTTGAAATGAATTTTAAAGTTAATTTTTTAAAACTCCCATGTTAATTAAAGAAGGGTTAAAGGGCATTTTTACCCCTCAACTATGGCTCAGGTGTCAACTTAGCCCCTTAACTAATTTTTTGTCATTTTCATAAACAATCCACCTCTTCAGCCACTACATCTCTTTGGAAGACTAGTGATGGCCTGAGTCTCCATATAAAGAATCAATTAGACACTTTTTTTTTCCCTAAGCCTTCTCCTCTAGTTTAGAAACTTTTCACCATCAAACTTGAGTGAAAGGATTTAGAAGAACCAAGAAAAAAAAATCATATTCGTTTTCTCTGTTTTTCTCAACAATGGCTACATGTATGTTCTTCTAATTTATTTGCTTCCACTAATCTGATTGTATTATTGATTTGTTCAGCATGATTAGATTGTTTATTATTTTTACACTAACCACAATAATTGAATTGAAATTTTTGCCTCCTTTATGCCATATACTCAAAGAGTTTAAATAACAATCAGAAATAACAAGTTCAATTGCTCCTGTTTTTTAGCTCACAACTCAAAAAAAATTAGATCTCTAACGGCTAGTATAAGATAGCTTTATTAAAGACTGAAACAACGATGAAAGTAACAACCATAATCATATTTTTCAAGAGGCTTGATAAAAGACTAAGGTGACGTTTGTTTATTTTTTTACTTAATGTTAAATATAACTTTTATGTTGAATAGTGCTTAGCAGTATTAAGTATTTAGGTATTTGTTTTTTTAAATATTTTATTTCTATTAAGTATTAAGTTGTTTGTTTTTTATTGATTAAAAATCACCATGTTAACATCTCAATGTATTAAATAATATAGTTTAATTTAATCTTTTCTTTATGATGATAATTTAATTTTATCACATTATCATAAAACGAAAAATATTTATATAATATTTTAAATTATTTAAAAATATTTATAATAATAAAAAATAAAATTACTATGACAAATAATTTTTTTTTAAAGTTAATTCAAAAAAAATAAAGTGCCATGAGAAAACTTGAAATATACAGTCAGCAGTGACCTGTATCACCACCTGGAGACCTTCAAAGTGACTAGAGAAATTTGATTAAAAAATACATACAGTTGGACTTCACTCATGAAATATATATATTTTTTTAAATACATTTGTTTTTATTTAATTAACAGAAAAGCGGGACCGACTTTGAAAAAAACATATAAAAACCTATCAAGGAGTTTCAATTGTTGTAAGAGTTTGAAATTTTGATTTTTTTTTTTAATAGAAAAAAGGATTCACAAAAAGTAATTAAAAACCAAATATTTTGAACTTTTATTGATCAAAAAGCTTCAAAAAATTCAACAATAAATCATGAAAATATCGAGTTAATAGTTTCCATTTTCTTGGAAAAGCTGAGTTCTCTTTGTCATCTCTTTACCTTGATTTGTCATGTCTTGCCTTAGAGTTGATGTAGGACCTGCGACAATTTGCTAGCTTAGAGCGAGAACTTAAGGAGCAAGTAATCGATGGGCTTGGGATCTATTTGGCAAGAGAATAATGATCAAATCTTAGAAGATCCAGACGTCTAAGCTATCAAACAAGAATTAGAAATAATTAAGGATTCTATTCTAATGAGAATACTTGAGCAGCAAGTTTCTTCTAACCGTTGTGGTAGCTTAAAGGAAAGAACATAAAATAGAAGGTAAAGTTGGAGTCATATTAGGATAATGATCCAACCTTATCTAGTCTTCGAAGACTGAATTACAAGGATATAAATTCAGGGTTTTGGAAGTTACTCAACACAGATTTTAGAAAAAGGGATTGAAAAAAAAACAACGAAGTCCGAACGTGCTGAAGGAATGTAGAGTGCAGATACTCAGTTGAGATATTGAAAGTTTAATGCCTTTTACCATTGGTGAAAGATGATGATTTTATTATTCTTCGTCTTATTGATGTAATGTGGGAATGGGTGTGCGATGTTGTAGAGTGGGGAATGGAGGTAGTTCATTCCAAATTCCACTAAGAGTAATTATGTTTCAAGAAGGGTCGTGAGTGGAGAGGGAGTCTCGTAGTACATAAGACTAATTGTAAACCTTGAATCAGGTCAGTGGAAATCCTTGCATATAGGCATAACCTTGTGGACGTAGGTAGGTTACTTAACCACATGTGTGAACCTTTACTTTATTGCAAAATATATCACATATGCTCTACACACACTAAGTCCCACATGAGGAGTTTGGACGCACTGCAGCATATATAGTTCGAATGAGATCACAGTCCGAACATTAATGAAAGTTCAATATGACTAAGCAACCTAAGCAGAGGGGGGGGTAGGTGGTTTCAAAATTTTTTTGCACAACTACAATAAATCTTTAATTCGTACCAATAATAACACTAAATTAAGAGATAAGGATAGAGAACAAAACCCAGTTATAGTGGTTGGCCTGACCCTTGCTACGTCCTTCTCCTCGACCTTCGCAGAGTGAGGTTCCACCGGTCAGGAAGCTCCAACCCGAGCTTCTTTCTTTACACTTGGATAATGACTCCAATGGGCACATCTTTAAGCTATACACACTCGAAGTTCCAAGCTCCAATCTCGAGCTTTATTACACTTGGATTTTGGCTCCAATGGGCTCTTCACAATTCCTTCAAGCTATACACACTTGAAGTTTTCTCACTAAAGCACAATGAGACACTTTCTCTTAAGCTCTCAAGATATTTCAAATACAACTCAAGCTTTGATGAACACAAAGATGCACTCTACAATGTGCAATGTAATGAATGCACTCACAATCTTAGTTTGAGAATTGATTCACAAGAGAAATGATGTTTGAGAGGATATACGATAAGAAGTTTCATATGCAATAGTGATCCCCACAATCACATTTATAGAGTGGGAACTTAGATCACTTAAGCTACCAACCGGTCAAGCGGTTGTGTACACGGTAGTTTATAGCCCGTTATTACCTGAAATGTTCTGGATTTGTAGCCCCGTTTGAATGGAACCGTTGGACCCTGACCGATTTATCGATACTATTCATAAGACTAGTTACTGTTCACACCTTGACTGGTTAGTAGTCCACACCTCAACCGATTACCTCTTTAAATGTTCAAATTCATGTTTTGTTTTATTTAAAAAACTTTTAAACCTTAGATAAACATTGGAGCTCTTTTTAGGATTATTAAATCTAAGGTTTTATGCTTAAACTCATGTTTTCAAAATATATGCAATTTAGGATTTGAAAATCGAGTTTGTGAGTGATGCATGATAAATGATGATATCCTAAAATGTACCAATGCATTCACCTTACATAGATTCCTAAGCTATCAAAATCTTTACTTGATGCTTGAGCTTGGAATCTTGGTTACTTGTTTTCTTGGTTCTTTGACTTAAGTGAACTTCACTTCCAAGAGCTTGATCAACTACATCATTGTCATCTTTAGCTTATATTATCTTCATTTGATGCTTGATTAACTTCAACCTATTACTCAACTCATCTTTAACCAACAACCTTGGTTTGTTATCATCAAAACCCCAACTAAAGGTACCCTTGGGCTAACAATTAACAATTGTGATTTGGAACACACACTTATATCCTTCAATTGGTATAAGAGCGGGTCACTCTTAGTTATTGAGTGAGACCCGTGTTTACACTAACTAATTGTGGTAATTATCAAATGGATTTGATGAATGAAGGTGGTTTTACTGGCTGTCCTCATTTTCTTGATGGGACCAGACATAGTTCTTGGAAATCGGATGTGTGTGCCTTCATAAAATCAATTGATGAAAGGCATGGATCGGAGTTCTACAAGGATGGAAGAAGCTTACCAAAACTAATGCTAAAGGGAAAATTGTTTCCAAAAACGAAGCAGACTGGGCACCCGAAGAAGACACCTTTTCAACCCAAAACTCACGAGCCCTGAATGCAATCTTCAATGGTGTTGATGCAAGGTCACCGTGGACTGATGCCACTCGCAACAAGATACTATCTCATATCATTCTACTATCAAGTTCAAAGGGGAAAAGTGAATACGTCACATCAGTTATGGAATGATTGATTGATAAGTCGATGGAATGAAGAAACCACGATCAGCATGGAGGGTTGATTGATAGTTGATGGATGAAGGCGCCCTGATATTTATGGAATGGTTGATTGATAAGTCGGGAATAGTGAAGACACCACAATCACTATGGAAGGGCTGATTGATAAGTCGATAGAATAAAGATGCCACAATCAACTATGGAAGGGTTAATTGATAAGTCGATAGGATGAATGCCACGGAAAAATCCGATAAGTTCAAGGTTCTTTGGAGAACCCAGAGGATAACACTCTCGCCCGATTTTTTTTTTTAATTCATATTATTATGTATAATTACATTATAAGCATGTCTTTATATAGGCTACAAACTAGAAAGGAAATAGAAACAAAATATCTACTACAATATTTAACCTAAATCACCTAAAACAAGAAAATGAAACAAATCTAAATAAAAATAAACTAAGGAAAAATAAATACATAAATAAATTAACATAAAAGTAAATAGCAGCATCTGAGCGAAAAGGCAAGTTTACTCTCAAAACTTGCCTTTTGGAACTATAAGCTGTAACCTTAAGTCATGCTTAACTTTGCATCATTCTCCTTCTCTTGAGGAAAAATATTTATTTTAGTCTTCATTTTACATCAAATGGATTTTTTTTTTTTTTTGAAAAATAAAACTTTGAAAGATAAGCAAACCTGATGAGAACTAGCTCTGATACCAAATTGATGCAAGGTAGCCACTTGCAACAAGATATTATCTCATATCATTTTACGATCAAGTTCCAAAGGGAAAAGTGAAGACACCACAATTAATTATGGAATGATTGATTGATAAGTCAATAGGGTAAAGAAGCCACAATCAACTATGGAAGCGTTGATTGATAAGTCGATAGGATGGATGCCATGGAAAAATCCAATAAGTTCAAAAGTTCTTTGGAGAACCAAGAGTAGAACAGTCCCACAATTTTTAATTCATATTCTTAAGTATAATTACATTATAAACATGCCTTTATATAGGCTACAAACTAGAAAATAGAAACAAATATCTACTTCAATCTTCAACCTAAATCACACATAAAACAAGAAAATCAAACAAATCTAAATAAAAATAAACTAAGGAAAAAAATAAAAATAAAAACTAAAAGGAAAGTAAATAACTTGGCATGCAAGCCATACAATTTGATTTAGAAAACATCTCAAATCCGTCTAGATTATTCTAGAACGTCAATTAGCATATTGAGTGCATCCTTGATCTTCTTTCATTAAGCTCTCAAAACCTGCCTTTTTGAAACTGTAACTACCGCCTTAGAAGTCATGCCTTGACTTTGCATCATTATTTGATGCAAGGTCTCCTTGGACCGATGCCACTCACAATAAGATACTATCTCGGATCGTTCTACGATCAGGTTAGAAGGGAAAAGTGAAGGCACTACAATCGATTATGGAATGATTGATTGATAAGTAAATGGGATGAAGGCGTCACAATCAACTATGGAAGGTTGATTTATAAGTCGATAGGATGAGCAGCGTAGAAAAATTCGATAAGTTAAAAAGTTCTTTGGAGAACCAAAGAGGAGAATACTCTCAAAATTTTTAATTCATATTCTTCTGTATAATTACATTATAAACATGCCTTTATATAGGCTATGAACTAGAAATGAAATAGAAACAAAATATCTACTGCAATCTTTAACCTAAATTACACCTAAAACATGAAAAGGAAACAAATCTAAATAACAATAAACAAAAGAAAATAAATAAACTAAAAGGAAAGTAAACAACTTGGCATGCAAGCCATACAATTTGATATAGAAAACATCCCAAATACGAATAGATTCTTCTAGAACTTGAATTAGCATATTGAGTGCATTATTGATCTTCTTTCCTTCTGCTATCAAAGCCTACCTTTTTGGAACTTTAACTGCAACTTTAGAAGTCATGCCTTGACTTTGCATCATTCTCCTTCTCTTGAGAAAAAAGATTTGTCCTCAAATCTTCATTGACCTCAAATGGATTCTTTTCTTTTTCTTCCTTTTTTTTTTTATTTTGAAAATTTGAATTTTTTTCCCTTGAAAATTAAAACTTTAATAGATAAGAAAACCTGACGAGAACTAGCTATTATACCAATTTGATGCAAGGTCGATGTGGACCGACTCCACTAGCAACAAGATACTATCTCGAATCGTTCTACAATCAGGTTCAAAGGAGAAAAGTGAAGACGCCACAATCAATTATGGAATGATTGATTGATAAGTCGATGGGATGAAGACGCTACAATCAACTATGGAAGAGTTTATTGATAAGTCGATGGGATGAAGATGTCATAATCAACTATGAAAATGTGGATTGATAAGTCGGGAATAGTGAAGAAGTCACAATCAACTATGGAAGGGTTGATCGATAAGTCGATGGAATGAAGACGTCACAATCAACTATGGAAAGGTTGATTGATAAGTCGATGGGACGAAGACGTCACAATCAATAATGGAATGGTTGATTGATAAGTCGATAGGATGAATCTCCCCCGAGAGAAAAGTCTGTAAGTTCAAAGTTAAAAGTTCTTTGGAGAACCAAAGAGGAGAAGACTCTTAAAATTTTTAATTCATATTCTTCTGTATAATTACATTATAAACATGCCTTTATATAGGCTACAAACTAGAAAAGAAATAGAAACAAAATATCTACTGTAATCTTTAACCTAAATTACACCTAAAATAAGAAAAGGAAACAAATCTAAATAAAAATAAACTAAGGAAAATAAATTAATTAATTAAAAGGAAAGTAAATAACTTGGCATGCAAGCCATACAATCTGATCTATACGTCTAGATTCTTCTAGAATTTGAATTAGGATATTGAGTGCATCCTTGATCTTCTTTCCTTCTGCTCTCAAAACTTGCCTTTTTGGAGCTTTAACTACAACCTTAGAAGTCATGCTTTGACTTTGCATCAGGTGTTGATCCCTTTCAATTCAAGATAATCTCCACCATTTAAGTAGCCAAGGAAGCATGGCACATTCTTCATGTCCATTTTGAAGGAACCAATGCGGTTCATGAATCTAGTTAAAGCGCATAGAAAGTTCGAAAGCGAGTTGGGAAGGTATCACGGCTTCAATGGAAAATTGTGCGACATAGTTAAAGAATCATTTTCTCTTGGGGAAAAGATTCCAAAAGAGAAGCTTGTGAAAAAGGCCTAAAGATCCTTGCCATCTAAGTTTGCATACAAGGCAACAACAATAAGGGAGGCAAAAGACTTGAAAAGGATAAGACTTGAAGAGCTGATGGGATCTCTACTCATGTTTAAAATAGAACTGAACAAAGAGTCCAAGGAAAGAAAGAAACTTATGGGACAAAGGGCTAAGTCCGAACCACCTGTTGATGAAGGGAATGAACTTTCAAAATCTGTGGCCTTGCTGTCAAAGAATTTTGAAAGAGCCATAAAAAGGTTGAATGCTTTCGGCTGAGTAACCCTCGAGCTCAAAAAAATCCTTATGGCACATTTAATCCTACTAAGTTTGGGAGGACACAAGGATCCCTAGGACCAAATATTAGGAACAAGTCAATTAAGTGCAGAGAATGTGGAGGTTATGGTCACATCCAAGTAGAATGTGCCAATACGAAAAAGAACTGATCTCTTCTTGGTACGCAGAGTAATGATGAATTAGAAAACTATAAAGGAGGCAGAGCAAGAGTCGGCCCATTTGCTTTGGCAATTGTTCCCTCGATTCTTGAATCAGATACAAATCCACAAGAATTTTCAAAGAATGTGACAAATAACATTTGTATACATGCGGTTGTTGACCAGATTCCATAGAATTCTCTAGCTGACCCATTGTTTGAAGAAGAAGAGGATGACATCTCAGAGAAAGAACTAGCACGTTCTTACACAATACTGTACGAAAGCTAGGTAAACACAGTAAAAATCAATAAAGATCTTCAAGGAATAGTCCATCAACTATGTAAAGGCTACGGAGCTTTAAAGAAAGGGGTAGCTACTCTAAAATGGGAAATCCTTAAGAACAACATGGCTTAATCTGAGTTAGAACATCTCAGGAATCTAGTATTGGAGTCAATACATGGTGGCATCTCATGCCAAAGTAGCGGAAACAATAAATTTTGTAGAAAACAAACCCATCGAGCGTCTTAAGGCATAAAATGGGTTCAAAACAAAGGAATCTTGGATTTATACTTTTTGTCCTTGTAAAACCAATCTCGGAGAGTGATGCAGCCTTAATGAAACAAATCACATCCTTGGTTGCCTCACAAACTATATCCACCGTGAGAGTGGAATGATAACTTCTAAGAGCTGACAATCTCGGATGAAGTCTAAAGTAGAGCAGAAGCCCCAAGGATTTAACTCTCAAATCTCACAAACAATGGGTAGTTCTTGAAGAAGAACAACAAAATCAACGTGCTAAAGGAGTGTGTGATTCGCATCCAATAGGGTATCCAGAATCAAAAAAATTTACACCTATTTCCTCTTACTGTCGTCGCGTGGCTACTGCAGTATAGTGGCTCTAGGGTCGAACATAGGGATGGGTTTTCTTTGCATAAATGACTTGCAATGAGGTTCAAAATGGCGAATTTGTTTTGGATTTTAAGGTTTGGTAAAAACAGGAGGTTTGATGGTTGAAAACTGGAAATATAATGAAGCAAAATGTGAAAGAAGTCTCCTTAAAGTATTAAGCTAATGGATTTGGGTTCTACAGGCTACTGAGGGGTTCTCGAGCCCTTTTAATCGTGTTTGGGAAGATGACCTACAGATTAATCTCGAAGCTAGGATCTTCTTTGCCTATGAACCCTTGACCCTAACGGTTATTTTGAAAGATAGCATTTCTGAGCATTCGTGGTCTCGGGTAGTGGAAACATATCTCCTTAGGCCACCTTCCCGATGACTAATAAATGGAAACTCACAGAGATCTTGATGGATCTAACAATAAATATCACTTGAACCTAAAGATTGCAAAGTACAGATCATTCAAAGTGCTTCTAAGGGATTTGAACCTAGGGTTAGAAGGGGATACATAAATGACAATAAAGCACGCATTGAATCGTGAGAAACCCTAAAACCTTTAGATCCTTTGTCCGATGCTTCCTTGAGGATAAAGGGGGTTTACCCACTCATCTTCAGAGGTTGTTTGGCAGGCAAGAAAATAAGAGAAAGTGAGAGAAAATAAGAAAAGGCGGGGACTCCAGAGAGCTTTGCGCCAAAAATCATATTAATGAAAAAAAAAGTGTTCTTATTACGGTGCGACATGGGCCTATATTGCCCCCGAACATGCAAATGCAAAGTATGAATTAGCCCTTTATTCTGAGAAGTGTTTTAGGAAAAACAAGGAATGCTTGACATAAGGTCCACGAGGTTAAAGGTGGAGAACAATTTTTCGCAACCCTTATGAAAGTGCGAGTTGCTCCCTCCTTTCTTCTTGCACTCTTATTCTTTCTTTGCTTCCTCTGTAAGACTACATTTGAGTTCTTGGATTCTGCAGTTGAGCTCTCTCGGTAACTTTGGCATAACTGGTTCATAAAAGCTACAAAATTTTCCAGAAAAAGCGATCAGTGGTATAACTAGGACCTTAACGTGTCCGAGGTAATTCGGTGATTATTACACAAGAGTGCTCAGCGTGTAATAACAGTCCTGAAATAGCCTTATTTGGGTAATAATCACTCCCCCAGTGACATTTGCTAGTCCCATAGTGGTGAGAAAAAGAAAGCAAAGCGAGGCGAGATCAGTATATATGTACACAAAATTGATGTTTCAAAAAAGGGGTGGTTAATGTGCGACAATGAGAGTCACTAAAAACTTTGCTAATAACTATCTTGAGGCTGAGATGCTATGCGAAATAAGTATCGAAAGTGTCTCCTTTCTAGAACCAACCTAGAACTTCCACAAAACCTAAGTGTTAAAGCAGTTAGTTCTATTGGGCATGGCCTCTCCCCTAGCCTAGCTAAGGCGAAGCCTAACTCGGGCCAGCTAGAAGACTAACCAACCTCAATAAATCAAGACCCATACTTATTCCTTAACTCCCGTATTTTTGTGTTGTAGGGGTGCAAGGCTGAGGAATTGACTTCACAGATGTCCATGGAGCGGGGGATCACAGGTGACTCCCGACCCCGATTAGGGTGTCAGGAATCAACAAATTTATACCTGTTTCCTCCCTGCTGGCACGTAGTGTAGCTCTTTATGATGTAGTGGCTCTAGGGTCGAACACAGGGATGGGTTTCTTCGCATAAATGACTTGCAATGAGGTTCAAAATGGGTAATTTGCTTTGGATTTTAAGGTTTGTTAAAAACAGGGGGTTTGATGGTTGAAAACTAGAAATTTAATGAAGTACAATGTGAAAGAAGTCTCCTTGAAGTATCCGGCTACTGAATTTGGGTTCTAAAGGCTACTAAGGGGTTCTCAGGCCATTTTCCTCACGTTGGGGAAGATGACCTATATTCATCTCCCGAACAGGATCTTCTTTTGTCTATAAAACCTTGAACCCTGACATTTCCTTTTGAAAGATAGCATTTACTGAGCATTAATAGTCTCAGGCAGTGGAAACTTAGTGGATCTAACAATAAGCATCCACTGAACCCTACAAGATTGCCAAGTACAGGTCATTCAAAGTGCGTCTAAGGGATCTGAACCTAGAGTTAGAACGGGATACATAAATGGCAATAAAAAGCTGCGTTAAGACTGCTGAAACTCTGACTTGTCATCCTCGAAATTTGTTTGTGAAGACGAGAAAATGAAGAAATTAAGAGAAAGTGAGAAAATAAGAAAAGCGGAATTCCAAAAATCTTATTAA
>JAEQBH010008016.1:0-73291 GCA_016808115.1 Tetrastigma voinierianum | reverse complement strand
ACTTATTACAAATCCTCAACCAATGGGTATGGTCGAATCGCGGTTCACCTGCACGTGATGTGATTATTTCTTGCTTCGTGGAATGTGCTCGCACTCAAGTAAGTCTCTGCTCATTGGCGTAAGGTAAGGTGTAAGAAGGTGTAATGGTGCAAAGAAGGAATAAGAAGGCAGAAGAAGAAAGAAGGTGTATAGGAATAAGAAGGCAAGAAGGTGGTGGAAGGAAGAAGAAGGAAGGGAAGGTAAAAGGTGGGAAGGTGAAGGTAAGAAGAAGGCAAGGAAGGTGTGGAAGAAGGGTGGAAGGCAAGAAGAAAGGTAAGGTGGTGGAAGAAGGGAAGGAAGAGGAAGTGTGGTGGCAAGGTAAGAAGGTATGGAAGGTAAGGTACAAGAAGTGTAAGAAGGCAAAGAAGGTGGTAAGTAAGGGTAGAAAAAAAAAAAAAAGTTTTTCATCCGTTTGCTCTTGTGAAGTATAATATTCATATTAAATCCAAACCTACAAGCCTGATTTTTTAGCAGAGTTTGTTGTTTAATGTGGTATTGTATTTGATTTGGAAACTATAAATGTGGGTTCGAATCCTCCTTACAAATTTGAATATTTTATCTCATTTCTTGATTTGAAAATCCATAATCTGACCACTTTCCACATGTGCTGCATGGGCCCGCATGCACGTGAGGGAGGATGGCTTTCAAGCGATATTCATATTAAATCTCCAAATCCTACAAACTTGAACTTTTAGGTTAACAAACAGATTAGTAAGGAATAAATTTAACATCATCGATATGAAGGTACAAATCTTTATCAAGAGTTAGACCGTGTGTAAACTATAACCATCAAGTTATTTCGAAAGAGTTTCTACCAATACATAGTAGCGGTAGTTTGATATACATTCACACCACACTCAAACTAAATACGCTTTTGGAGTGTAATCGTATTTAAGCAATTTGTATCAACTTGCAAACTCCATTTGATAATCGCTCAATCTACGCTACAAGAATTTGATTTGAATTAATATGCTTATAATCTTGAGCATATATAATCCACATTTTGACTCGTTTAAAATTTCTATTGAATAAATAGGACGATCTAGTCATAAAAACATGTCATGTTGACGATGATTCATATTTACTCTAATCGCATCTACTGACTCTAATTATTGAATAACACAATATTATAAAATCATAAAATAAATTCTTCTTAACTTTCTAGTTATAATTTTTAGTTCCAAGTCCAAGTAGTCCTAATAAGTATTAGCATATTCGAATTTATAATAAGCCCTAACCAATATAACAAGAAGAAAATATTGTCCTAATAATGTATAATGTTCAAAAATCCTAACTTTCCAATTTAATGATCATCCTTTGTTAAATATATATTATTTGAAGAACATCTTCATTTATTAATTATAAATAATAATTACATAGAAGCTTCAATTTTCAATGCATGTTTTCAATAAAATACAGTTTTGATTTTTCACTCATAGAAGATCATTCCTCTTCCTTTATTTTCTAACAAATAATATTAATATTTTTCATAATGAAAGGATTTGAAATCTCTCGCTCTTAAAATTTATTTATGGAAACAACCGATGGCCCGTGATCATATATTACATTAGGAGAGTATATATATATATATATATATATATATATATATATATATATATATATATATATATATATATATATATAAGTTATATATATATATATAATAAAATAAGATTTGTTTATGATGGATTCGTATAAGAGAAGCAAGGTCAGGGTCATCATGATAATTTAATATTTTTACTAAGTAAATATAGAGAATATCTTGGAAATATTTGGATATAAATAGTGAATGTTATGAATAATTTTATTATTATTCCTATCACTTGCAATGCTATATAACAATTCACCAATCTAAATAAAACAAAATGAATTTGATTATTTCAGATGAATGAAGACTTGGCATATCATTGTTTGTACATTTTCTCTTTTTAATAGAACTTTCAGAGTGTAAGATGGATTACTTTTTCCATATGGTAAACTCCGCTTAAATTCCTTTTCATCTTCCACATAAACAGAATTTCGCGCATACTCATAATCTGGCTGAAAATTCACCACAAGCATCGGCAAGAACGGAATGTCGTCCCTCCTCCTTAGCATCGGTAATCGGAAAACTGGCTATGTTTAGAAAAGAAACATTCAAAACAAATTTCGACTCGAATCAAGGTTTCGGATATGAACATCTCATTTTCTCTCAATATATATTTATATATGTATGTATATATCCATACATCTATCCATATATATAGACAAATGGATATATAAATTTATAAAAAAATATCAGCCAGGTAGAAAAAACAAGATAGAAATTGGATAATTATCATCATAACAGGTTTAGTCATTGTTAAAGAGCATGAGATTCATATTGAACCTAAATCTTAGCAGCCAGTGCTTTTAGAGAGTTTGCTTTACTCGCTTGTATCGTAACTCGGGCTCTCGCGGTGAGGTCCCGGGCTCCTGAGAGCGACTTCTTTGCAATTTTAATCCTCATTTGTTTATTTGAAAGTCCATAAAGAACTCTGTTTGGTTTGTTTAACTTTCAATGTGCGGGTATGAGGCCACACGTGAGGGAGGGTGTATTCATATTAAATCGAAATCCTACAAGCTTGGGGTTTTAAGAAAGTTGATCACTAACAATATATATAGACAAATGAATATATAAATTCAAGAATGTCATGATAATCGTTGAAAAAACAAGATAGAAATTGATAGTTATCATTATAATCTGCGTTTAGTCATAATTTATACACTTCTCTTTCCATGTCGTATTAAGAAATGATACAAGCACGATATCAGGACCATAGAAGCCTCTTTCTAGGTTCCCAACTCTCCTAAAAGCTCAATCTTCAGAGAATTTGGTTTAATATGAATATCATGTCTTTTAAAACAAACCAAACAAAATCACATGGACTTTCTCAAATTAACAAATTGGGGTAAATTTCGTGATAGGTCTCGATCTCATAACCTCCTACTGGACCAAGTTCTAATACCATATTAAACGACCAACTCTCCTAAAAGCTCAAACTTGCAGGATTTTTGACAAAATAGGGTCGGATTTTTTCTACTTATAATGTAGTAGAATGTAGATGGCCAAAGGGTGTACACTCTAATTCCAAGTTGAGTCTATAGCTTCAACTTCTCGTAATCTAGATCTCAAAATGGTAAACTTGGATTATTCCGAATTCTAACAATTTATTAAAGTTCACTAAAGATACTTTTCTTTTCTAATCTCGCATCTCTTTTTCTCAAACAAAGCACACCATCACCTCAAGCCAAGAACAGACGCTCTCTCAACGGTTTGATACTATTCCATCCGCAAAGAGGGTGAAAGGTCACTACCGAACCCCAAAATTTCGGGCGAAATGGATTGGACGTTGAAATTTGCCAGGTTATGAGAGGTAATTTTTTTTTTTTTGGTCGATAAAAGGCCGTATATTGAAAATGGTAATTATAAGCCTTCATCATCACATACGCATGCAAACGTATATAGTTTTACGTTAGCTTCGTTCTTCCATGTAACGATTCCTGGCCCAACTATATAGATATTGTCCGCTCTCGCTTAAGGCCCTCATGGCTTTAAACACGCTTACTAGGTCGAGACGAGCTCATACTTATATACATTCAGAAGCCCCCTATCCGATGATGTGACAAAACACCATCTCCATGCAAACACAACATCCTTTGTCAGGTTCCGGGATTGCAGACTAAATAGATAACACCCCATGGGTCAAACCCGAATGCACTCCCCACATAAGGGCCTGGGGATCAACTTTCATACCATCTAGAATGACCAAAGCCAACTTACATAGAGTTGTCCACTTCAGTTTCCAAGGGGCCCCTCACGGCTTTAAACGTGTCCGTAGGTTGAGATGATCTCATACCTATATAGTTCAAGAAAGTTTCTCCTATTCGATGTGGGATGACATCCCACCTCCCTAATAATCATGAAAATGGTAATCATGCCACATAAGCTTCAGACTTTGGTATCCGCCTCAAAACAAATGAATGTTTTCTTATATATGATACCGTGCTATGGCATTTGACTTGTATCGAGAGTAAAAGGGTATATGGGTATTTTTGTAATTTTATCATATCCGCACTTTGTAATTTGAATCTCATTTGTTTATATGAAAGTTCATGATATACTACTTGCCTTTGTTTAACTCCAAGTACGAGTATGTGGTTGCACAGGAGGGAGAGTGTCGAGAAACATGATAGCTTCAAGTATTAATACCTTCCTATATCATGCCTATAGAATTCACTCCAAATACTTATATTATGTTTGGTTTTATTAAAGTAATAATAATGGATGGAAAATATATTAAAATTTGTTAGAACTTTGAATACTAAAAGAGAAATTAAGTAATAAAGTTTAAAGAAGCATGTAAAATAATTTATTAACTTGAAAAAGTTATTTTTTCACTTTTTTCCTTTATGTTTACCTTTTTTCTCTTGCATTTTCTCCGAGTTTCTAATAAGTCACAAACTCAACAACCACATAAATCTCTGCTTCAAATAACCTTTTCAAAAAGTCAATCTTTAGTTACTGGCTTGATGTCCCATTATCCATTTGTCCCATTATTTATTATTTTATAGAAATATTTGATAAAAGACATCAAATAATGCAAGATTTGTGAATCTAACCTATCCCGTGTTTTTCTTAAACATAACCCTTTTTAACAAAAATGTTCATTTCTATTTCATGTATTTACATTATGTTTTAAAATAATGAGTTATTTTTGCAAGAAAACAAATTAAGAGTATATTTTTATCAAAATCATACCAAAAATCGATGTGGGATCAAATTTCCAAAATTGGATTTTTAAAAGGTCTTTTAATCAAATCACTCATATTTTATATCCTATTATCTATGGTTTCCTACGTGTTTGGTTTTAGGTTTCATGTATTAGTTTTATTTATGTCATGCCGTTGGCCTGAGTGAAAATAGGACATGGTGGGTTACATGATATTTTGTATTTAATCTTGTCAAATGAATAAAGAGACACTCGAGAAAAATCCAGATTTTTGTGATTTGTTTTCACCCGACTCGAAAAGAGCATCTTCTTAATTTTATTTTTTTAAGCTTTTACTAAGACCCCTTAAAACAAGAAATCGTTATTCGATCGTTTCCTCACAATTCTATTATTGTGCATAATCATTTTACTTTACTATGTTTGGGAAGATGGAATTTCTAATCTTGCGCCTTTTTTTTCTCGAACAGATATTACTACAATGCCCTTCGTGATCTTCTCACTTAGTTAAGTCCAATCTAGCATCGTAAGGGACCAAAATGACCAGAATTAGATTGGAAATTCATAGGCTAAAAGAGGTAAAAAGATGAGCATCCTTCCATATTATACATACTTATACATATGCAACCATTAGAAACTTTGTTACGATGAAATGAACTCGTTAAAAACATGATATCTATATTAAACTCGAACTTATAAGTTTAAGCTTTTAGAGGAATTGTCATTTAATATGGTATCTTGAGCTTGGTTTTGTAGGGAGGTCCTTAGTTCGATCTATTTCTCTCGTAATTTATTCCATATTTATTGATTTTATGTTAAACGATCAACTCTCCATGACCTCTCTCATTTCTAATACGCCCCATCTCATATAACCTATCCTTACGCCCGCACTGATAGTCAAACAAACCAAAACCAATTTTTTTCTTTTTTTTCTCAAAATTTTCTTTTCACAGAAGTCGCATAGCAGGCCTGGCCTTCGAGTCGGATATAAGCCAATTCAGGTCACAAATCAAGAATCTTAAACAAAACAAAATAAAATTTGACTCATTTACCAACCACCGACAAAGGAACGTAATTAGGATTATCTTTATTATACAAGTTCTTGATATTTCTTTCTTCTCGAAAATAATATTGACCCACCGCTAATTTCCTTTCCATGCGTAGAAATCGTAGAGGCGATTGTGGAGGAAAATAAAAGAAAAGTGTTCAAACAAAATATAGAGAGGTTGTCAATTAGATATCCGGATTTCTTTCTTTTTGCTCTCTTTTCTTCGAGGTGATTAGATTTTTTTATTTTTTATTTTTGGTTAATTTTATCGATTTATTTATTTATTTTAGTTTTGATCTTACTTAATCAAGATATTTTTGTAAAGCTTATAAATATCAGGAACTTAACTATATTATTTTTATGTTTCTCATAGTACTATTAAGAATATGTTTGGTTCTTGAAAATTTTGTGAGAAAATGTAAATCTAAAGAAAATAAAAAGTTAAGGTTAAGAAAAAATTAAAATTAATAAGTTATTTTTATTTATTGTTAAAACTTATTAATTTAAATATGCATCAATTTCTAATTTATTTGAATATATATATATATATATATATATATATATATATTCTAAGCATTTTCTATGAACAACCATTCATTAGAGAAAATAATTTTTCTTAACACTTTTTTTCTCCATGATTACTTTTCGAGAGAAAACATTCTTATATTCACTTTGCATCCTATCAAGTAGTATTATGTTATTATTTATTTCTATTTTTATATTGCATCATAATGTTCTATTTTTTATAAATTTATTCTCACGTACTGCTTTCTCTAGAAGCCTAAATTGAAAGCTCTGTCACTTAAAATATAGATAAATTTGAATTAAACGGAAAATGGTGTGGGATTTGATTAAAGGGAATCCGCTTATGCGGACAACTAGAAAAAAAAATTACAAATATAACCGCTTTGTTAAAAAACCCAAAGAGAAAGATAAAAATGTTTTCATTTCTCGACAAGTTTACCCTTCTAACCACCCATAGTTTGCTTTTATTTTCCTCCAACTTTTCATTTCCGTGTCCTTACTGAGCTCTTTCTTATTATTCCAACTCTTTCCCTGTCATATTATCTTTAGATTTGATCCTCCACATCTTTCCAATTTAAAACCCATTAGTATAGGAGACATCTCAACCCTTCGTGTTGTAACTTGATGATAGTTAAGTCTAAAATAAATAGGCTACTAATTTCAAGAATCTTGACTTAACCATCTTTAATTTGTAACTTAACGATAGCTGTCGACAAAAATAACTACTGATTTAAGAACCTTAGTTTTAACTCTCCTTCAAGTTATAACTAAAAAATAGTTAAGTCTAGACTAAATAATTACTGATAAAAGAACTTTGATTTAACCCCTTCAAGTTGTAAATTCAAATGATAGTTAAGTCTAAATAAAATAGTCAGCCAAGAACTGTTTAACCCCCTTTCAAGTTATAACTTTAAAGGTAGTTAAGTTTGATTAAATAACTAATGATAAAATAACCTCAATTTAACCCTCTGTTGTAACTAAATGATAGTTAAGTCCGCATCAAATAACTACCGATTTAGGAACCTTAGTTTAACCCCTCAAGTTATAACTTAATAGAGTTAAGTCTAGACAAAATAACTATTGATAAAAGAACATTGACTTAATCCTCACTAAGTCATTACTCGACGATAGCTTAAGTCCGTAATAAATAACTACTTATCTAAGAACCTTGACTAACTCCTTAGGTTTCAAGGACACAACCTTCTAACAAAGATCCTTTTTCTTCAAACATCAACGAATTCTCTTTTCAAATTTCCATTTAGCCCTCAGAATTCCAACAACTTTTAAGCCAATAAAACTACTGAACTTCCTCTTCGTGTTCACCCTCCCTTACTTTCAATCTCAATTTGCTCATTCACCTTATTATTGCGGGTCTCACTCTATAATAATGAGAAATGCTCACTCGTGATCCCAAGGAGGCAGTGTCACAAAGTCTTTGATTGGTGGCTTTTTTCTCTTGAACAAAATCCTCCCCTCACAAAACTGTAATTGAATGAGGAGTTGGAGGGAAGAAATGGGTTGGCATGGAGAGACACTGAGGGGTATTTTTTGTCCGAAATCGTGTTTTGAAGGTTATCAAAGTAAGAGGTTATATTTGCAATTTTTTTTATTCGTCTCCTTTAAATGGGGTATTAAATGACCTTCTAAAACCCAAAATTTGAAATTGACCCTTCATCAATTTTTTATCTAATTTTGACAAAATTATTCATCTTGTTTCGTTGCAACATGAAATAGAAAATAGCATTTTGTTTCAAAATGGGTTATATTTCAAAATACACAATAATAATAATAATAATGCATAAGTGAGATGTTAGATTCATACATTTAAGGGTATTTGATGTCTTTTTAACCAATATTTCAAAGAAAAAATCTCAAAAATATTTGGAAAATGACTTCTTACAAACTAACCTTGAAAATGTCACATTTGACCAAAAAGCCTCGAACGTAAAACGTAAATTGACCATTTTATCCCATCTCCTATATCATATTTGTTAAAAAAAGTGTCTTTTTCAGATTTAAAAGGTTAATTCCTCAAGAACAACTTATGGATTTGCTCATTTTAAACTAAGTTATTGGCACAAATGTTAGGTGAAGTTTTTTTTCTCCCGAAATTCTTCGACTCCATTTTCTAAAATAGAAATCTTAATTGGAAGGGAGTATAGTCAGACTTACGATACTACTTCAAAGATATAAATCATAATCCTCAGACAGATGGGTTTTATTTAAGCATGGCAAAGCCGTAAAATAAAAATAAATAAAAGTAAATTCTGTTTTACTTCTTTTTTTTTTGGGGAGCTAAACACTTTATTATATATTACTCTAACGGACCTCAAATCAACACAAGAAACCAAACAACCCTATATTTTTCATTTAACAAAGAATCATACAAGTAATCATACCATGATACCAAATAATTTTTTCCCCTTTTTATATTCCTTCACACCATCTTCTAATCTATTTGAAGAAGAATATGAATCACAATATCATCGTGATAATAGACATCAAAATCTTTAACGGAGATTCATGAGAAAACTTATTTTTTTTCATTCTTAAGATACAATAATTAAAGTGAAAAATGAAATGAATTTGTCATTCTTATCCTCTATTCCATGTTCCAAACTAGAGTTGTAATTGAATTGAGTATAATTGGATAACAGAGCAAGCCTCGAACTCGATTAAAAACTTGAAGCTCGAACTCAATCGGTTTTTTTCAAATGTTCAAACTCGACTCCGATAAAAGCTCAATTCCATTAAAAATTAATAAATAAATATACTCAACCAATTAACTAACTCCGAGTCGACCCGAGTATTCAAATCTAATAAAGCTCAAGTAGCTTGAGTCGCGCTTACACTTATTCCAAACGTGCAACCTTAACAATGTTCCAAATGCATCCTTAAGGATGTTCAACACTTATTCATGAAAACTGAGTAAACACTAAGAGTCGTATTAAATGCCGTAAAAATGTGATGTGCAATATATCCAACAAAACTCCTATACCATATGGTTTCTTACTTCAATGTCCTAAGTTTCGGTATTAATATCTCATGAACCATTTCCTACAACATCATTAAGCAAATCAACAATTCTTCGTTTCGCTAACTACAAGACTCAAGGAATTAATGGATCAATCTATCGTGATTACCCTAAGAACTGATCATAACGAGCTTTACAACTCTTTGGCTTTGTTCTAATTCTAAGGGAATCACAATAAAAAAGAGAGGAGTTACTGTTTGACCAAATTAAAGCTTTGTTTAGAAGAGGGAGATGATGATATGCCTCCATCAAAATCAAATGTGCTGAGACGTGCCGCTGTCTCCGCCGTGGAGATTCAAAAGATTACTGAAGCTGCCTCGAGCCCCCGTAAATGGGGAATCATGTGAGAAACGTGGGGTTTTTCAATAATCTTATTGCGACGCTTTTATTTGTGTGAGGACGATTCAAATGGTAGCAAAGCGATTCGATCACTTGAAGATATCATATTATGATCAACACATGTTAAAAGAACTGAATGGTAGATATTCTAAATCATTATATTATCAAATTTATAGATTTTATAATGATTTATCATGTTATATTAACATGGATATTGTTTCATTCTTTTATGGTTTTTAGCAATTGTATCCCCTGCTCTATGGGATTTAGTCAATTTACCAATTGTTTACTTCAGAAACACTCCAAAGTGATACGTAACAACAAATCCGACTCTATAGTTTTCATTTCATAAAGCACCCTCGCTTTTATGTAAGGAATGTTCCTTAAGATACAACTCTTACCCGCTCTATCGAAACTTGAAAGTATTAGGGAAAGGAAAATGTTAACAAAATGATTTTATCATGTGGAAATGGGCCCATTAAAGGGAAATTTGTATACCCATTTTCGATGCTTGTCTCGAGCACTATGCTTCAGACCGTCTCAAGCTTTTAAGGTAACCTTTATAAAATTTGTCATCAGACATGAATGGTCAAGCCTAATGTACTCTTTAAATATAGCCGAAACGGCCAAGTCCATTCTGCCATGGGCTAAAATGGCAAAGCCCATTAGGACCCACTTTATTTGAGCCCACTTTTGGTTAGCCCAACTCGATTCTTATGTGCTCACATATCAAAAGGGACCTGGACATTAAAAAAAATTAAAAAAATAAATAAATAATAATTTTAAAAATTTTATATTTGTAAAATAAAATTTATGTTAAAATACTAATAATTTATCATATGTTCTTAAAAGACTATTTAAAATAAATTATTTTAGTTATATTTATTTTTTTTTTAAATTATTTGTCATACTAATACTATTTTATTTTATAAAAATAATTATTTAATAACTATTAATTTGTCTATAAACAACTATTTTTTATAATATAAAAACTAATATTATTAACAATTAGAAAATATTACGCAAATATTAAAAAATTATAATAAAAAATGGGTCAATGGGCTAAGCGTGCCAACCCGACCTAAGCCCTAATATGCTACTGCATTTACTCGAGTCGTGCCAATAGGCCTTAGTTTTATTTAGGCCATCATTTTCAAAACTCGACCTCAAAAAAATGCGTGGATAAAGTGGTCGAGCCTATATTCCCACTCTACTTTAAAAAGACCTATGTATATTTTAGCTCGATGTCATGTTTTTCTTTCACTGACATGCATGCATGAAATTGTTTCAATGGAATATTGGTAAGTAGCGCATTTAAGAAGTAAAATAAAGAGTTTAAATATATAATCGTAAGGGATTAAAAAATAAAGATACCATGCTCGTGTGTTTGGTATAAAGTGCTAGAGGGGTGTCAACTACTTCGCTTTATTTTTAAAATGTAAAATCTTAGTCACCAATCACTTCGCTTTTGACAAGAAAGACAATTAGTTTGAGTAATATTAAATGACCACCTCTCCTAAAAGTTCAAGCTGTAGAATTCGAGTTTACTACGAACATCAAGTGCCTTTAACATGCATTATCATTGTGTGCTTAATGTTATCACGTACCAAGGCTCGAGGATTGCGGTATTTTAATTATCATATCCGATTGATTCTCTCACAAACAATACTTACTAACCATTTAATGAGGGGTGATAACCATGATGTAAATAAAAACATTTTGACATTTTGGCCGTGGGACCCAAAGTTAAATTTTAAAAAGCATAAGGCTAATTATCTACATTTAAATATTTCAGGCTTAATTGGGTCATCCTACATTGATGTGCATGCGGTTATTCCTTTTCTCGCTTTCTTTTAATAATAAGATAGTTATTAGGACAACTATTAGTATCATTCGAGTGTTTATATTCTCTTAAATATTACACTAGTTCTATAAAATTTATTATATTTCCTCTCACCGCTAGCACGCTTATATTTCCATAAATTGTTTAGATGATAATGTGGAGTGTAAAGTAAAGATGCAAATATACCATTATGTAGTTGTTATGCATTTTGTCTTCCTTGTTGAATTTGAATTTTATCACGTGCAAGCATGATTTGTAGATCAAGGTTTTTATTTGTAATAGATACATAGTTTGGCTCATTGGATTAGTGTTGATTGATTTAGTAAGTAACAAACCAAATTTAGCAAAATCGCATGTAGCTCTATGGCTAATTTCTTAGTAAAAGAAGTATGATTATTAATCATGCATTATATGCTGGTTTTTAAATTCAAATATGCTAATTTCATGAGTCACATTCTCGTTTTTATTTTGATTTGATATCATGCGCTAATTTCTCCTACATCAATTTGGAATATTTACATTTCCTTCTATACGTGCATGATAACGGCTGCTCATTTTTCAACGTTATAAGATGTGTCAGTTGAATAATTAATTTTGTGTGTGATATTAAGTAATAAATAATTTTTTTTGAAAGAATAAATAATATCCCCTGCCGTATCATTGTTTTAATGAGTGTCACCTAATAAAATTTTTAGTCAATCAGTATTCCGCAACATACGCTTAATGGGAGTACACGTGTCACCGAACGCCTTCAAACCTTCATACACCTGACAAGGATAAATATTAAAACTCAATTAAAGAGATATAGAAGGACAAAAGACCCTTTTTACATTCATATAGTATTTTGACTAATTTTCCTTTTTATGGGTTACGTTTAGTTGGCATTTGCATAATACGTATATTTAAGTGAAAAATGCAGTTAGCAATGGGATCTATGACACTTCCTTCTTAGTCTTTCCGAAGTCATGCTATTATCATCCATGTCAAGCATATCCGCGTTGTATGTCGTCTACTTTGTTCTTTACCACTTCTCAGATTCATCTTGAGAGGTTTTAGCAGATGTTTTTTTTTCAATCATTGATTTCCAAATGCCTCGCTCTCGTCTAACCTGTCATTTTTTGTAACTTTCGATGTGATACCGTCCCTTGTGATATCTTGGCACCCTGAGTGCTACTTCTGCTTTTCTTGGTCTCATTTCCATTATCTTTGTTTACTTTGCTCGGGAAGTTTATGGATTCTACATCCTTGATATTATGAACTGCTTTTGGTCCTGCTTTTTCATCTCTCTATTCTTTCACAGACGGAAAGAGACAAAAAAGGTCAAACAATGCTTACAGTCAGGTCCGAATGATCTGTAATCCAGTTGTTTCTGCACCACCAAACAAAGGCGAAGAGACTTATATATGACCTCCTTGAACCGTTTGTGATTCTAGGAAGAAACCAAAGAAAGCATCCGTTGGTCTGTTTGATAAATATTTTGTGTTGAACAAAAAGACAACCCATAGAGAAGGATGAGCAAGTGGTCGTGAAGTCAACTATCAGGAAAATATTCCTAAAGCAACAGGAGGCTCACGAATTTTGTTTTTGTGATTCGAATGGACGACCACAAATTCGATTGAAATGTTAGAAATATGCAATATGCGCGCTGTGTGTACAATATTGCCTCCTGAAGGGAGTTCAAGGAGGAGTATACGCGGGTATCGATGTGAACATTTCTGGGGAGGTCGGAATCTTGTGCAATTTCGGGATTCGAGGAAGGCTCGCGCCATTTGGGTCTCTACTAAAATTATGCACTATGAATGCATTGAGCCTTGTGGAATCAAGCAAAAGAATATATAAGAATTTCTATGAGAAAGCCCAGCCTCGTACGAGGTCTATAAAAGATCGGTCAAACTCAGGAGGAAACTAATGTGAGCCTCATGAACCTGGTAGCCGGAGTTGTTAGCTCCATGGCCTGGTTGCAGGAAGCTTTGTCGTGTGCAGTTTTGTCCGTTGAAACTTTGTTATTTCACATGGAGACTTTATCCATGATCAATCGATCGCTTAGACGAGACATGCAAGCAAAACGATAACGCATTCGAGGTCAGCTCGCACTTCACGCTTCCTCCGGACAAACAGAAAGAGTAGGTGGTTCTCGTCGAAGGCAATCAAAGAGGAAGCAAAGCAAAGCCTGAGAATTTGTGATAAAGAGAAAAAAAATGAAACCAAAGGGAAAGTAATATCAGCTACTACAAATAAAATCGGTCAACAGATCCTGTGGAGAGTTCTATTCCAACTACTTGCCGTAAAAATTGTAGGTGGACGGGCTTTGTGGGCGAACGAGGATGAAGAAACAGAAACGAGGATGAAGAAATAGGGAAAGAAGATGAAGAAGTGGAAAAATGAAGAAGGATTCCGAGGTTGAAAAGAGAAAATATCGCTTCGAGAAGATTAAGGAAACCTTATTCAAGAGGGTAAAACCAACAAAATTTTATATTCTTCCAATAAATAAATTACACGGACGGATTAAAATGTACAAAATACGCAAGTGTGGAGAGACTCTTTACAACGCTATTGTTCGGGAGATGCGTTGTCGTTGGTAGTTGCGGTCAGGTGGAAAATGAATGACCTGTGATGATGCTTCCTCCATATACTCAGGAGTACATGTTTGAGAATCCGTATTTACGTAAAACGGGTCCATGGCAGACCGATGTCGCGAGGATCGCAGACAGCCTGGGCACTGCTGCTAATGAGAGAGGTATTTCACCAATGACTCCGGTATTCATCCGGGCGATGTTAAACAAACAAAGGTCATGGATATCCTGCTGACAATTGGGGATATCAAGACAGGAAGACGAATGCAAACAATGATAAGATCGACCGGCAAGGGCAAGAGTAGAGAGGAGAAGAGAGAAGATCATGCACAATATTATTAGAGAAGCTTGTATCGCTTAGAGAGGTGCTTTTGTCTCCTTCAACCAATACCTACGGGCCTCAGCTGAGTTTGTCAATCTCAGAAATGAAGGAAACTCAGAAGAGAAGGAAATCTTTAGCGTGAACAAGTCCAAAGCATAACTTTAGCCTCAAATGAGCCGAAAGATCTGGGCTAAAGATTTTTATTTCACCTCCGCCCCCATTATTTTGCAGGTGTACCGATGGCAAGGCCATGGATACCTCAAAGAGTAGAAGAGCGTGGCTCAAACCTTTTGTTGTTTGCCATTTAATTGAGATCAATTATCCAAGTCGCATAAGCCGGGCCGACCTCGAATCTACCAAGGTTAAAGTGAGGAGATTTTTTCAGACTAGATGACATTTCCCCACCCGTGAGAAGGCACACCTTTCTCGATGTTCGAGAGGTAAGAAATATATTTTTCAGTTCTCGTAAAGGAACTCCTATTTCAAGAATCATAGGTGTTGCTTCCTCTATGTATGGAACAAATACGCATGCATATGTTTTCAAGCACCTTGAGAAGATTCGGTTGGGCTATATCGCCGCTTATGAATGGCCATGAGTTTACACTCTTAAATAGTCAAATGCTCGAATATCTAAACTACAAGTCAAAATTGGTATCATAGAAGTTTGAGAAATCACCACACTTCTAATATAAGCATTGAACTTTGCACTTTCATGATATCCATCGGAAATTCTTTTTATGTTTCTTTCAAATTATTTCGATGTGTCAATAAGATTACTCGTAAGCATGGAACTTTTCAGGCACTTTCATGATATCCACTGTGGAAATTCTTTTATGTTTCCTTTCTCGAAATTATTTTATGTAAGCCACAAGATTACTCAGAATTAAATTTCAGGTTTACTACAAGATAATAAATAGTCATTGTACCTCTCACGGCAATAGAAGGAAAATGGTTAGAAAGAAGCTCGATCTTCCCGCTTTATAATGCCCCGTTGAATTTCAAAAGATATTTTCTTCAAGCCAAATTCAATATGATCCCGATAAAAGAGCTATTAAAAGGTAACTTTTCTTTTTATCCCATGCCATGATACATGTTAATTTATCCAAAATAATTGATCAATGAATTCCACCATTTAAATGATTCCTTTATCATTTCACGGTTCACTTAGAGACCTCCTTTTCATTTTTGCTTTGAAAATATTGAATGCTTTTTCCTCTAAGGACTATAATTTCCATTTTGTGAACAGCTAAGCAAATTGCCTCAAATTAAGCCTTCGAAACAAAGACTTGTTGAAACAAATGGATATAGACGAGGAGAACGTGATAAGAGCCCCCTAGCCACTCTAGATGTATTCATTGTCAGGTGGCTTATCTAAGGTTTATGCCGAGCCGGTAACTTCCTTTATTACAATATATTCCATAAGTCCAAAACATTGTTTATGTTAGCTTTGAGAGGGACTGGAGGGCTTGCGGGAGGCTTCTGTGTTCAATTCCTTATTGGTATATATATATAAATGTCGTGGGTTTATATCTTAAGAGCTTAAGCTTTGTGAGAAGTTGGTGTTGTAATAAATTAAAGGTTCATCTTCTTATCCAATGACATTTATCTCATCTCCTCAGACATTAACTTTAGGTGTTTCGCTGACCAAGGGCAATCTAAAATGAAGAACATGCAGGAGAAGCATTTCACCTAATCATTCGTACTCTCCGACTTTCATCAATGATCAGAATAAAGGTCCTTAGTGAGTCATGCTTTCACAGAATTTAAAAAACTATTAATTTGTTTTTCTTTTCCTTATTTGTTTTTGTCATTCTTTTGTATTTATAAGTTCATGAGAGACATTTTTTCCTTTTCTTTCGATCAAAGCACTTATCAATTATTCATTTTCCTTATCAAGTATACCATTAGTGGTTTGTTTAAACAGTAGCTATTATGTCTAAGATGCAGAGATGAAGATGACCGGTGGCTCATCAGCCTAAGGCCGAGTTAGTCAAAAACTTGATAAAAGGATTATACTAATTTGCTCTACCGACAAGTGATTTCATCATCGGGAGGGCCTCCATGTCGTACAAGGAGCTTCGTGACCTTCTTCTTACTTACATACCTACTCGTGAGCAATTCCAGTGAAGTCACTGCTTCGTGTATTTCCTGAATGAACAGTATAACCTGTAGGTAAGTGGAGTAAGACGAATGTGAGATGATCTTAGCTGCTCTTATCCTCACGATTACTTTCTACTTAGGTTTTTTCCTCCTCCGGAGAATGTGAGAAACTTTAACATTCAACAAAGGGCAAACATTCCGCTTAACCGTGAGATTCACCGAAACGGGTTAATGTGTACATGGATTTTTCTTCGTTTCATCTCTAATTTGAATACCAACGTATCACGCAGTTTTCCACATCGCCATTACATTTTGCAGTTATCCGTGATAATTTGTCGAATTAGCAGCCGGTAAACTAGTGTGAAACTGTGATAGTCTTCTCATGGATTTCGACCTAAACTACAGGAAAAAGAAAATCGGCGTTCGAGATTACCGCTTCTCAATGTTATTAAAATGAGATTTATGGTCATCGTACTGATAATGATGAAAAAAATCTTCCAGCTTTGTTAACACTTTATTTTTCCATTTTTTAGGTGAGACGGCGTGTTAGAAGCTTCGGAGCTTATGTCCCCCAATCGGTCGACGCAGCTTTCATACGTGGGAGCATCCTCCGAGGAACACTCCCAAAATGGCCTAAGCCAATGCATGTTTTCATAGGGCCAGACCTAAGGTGAATAACTATGCCGTCAGCCCATAGTGCATCGCAATGGCGGCCTTCCGCGCCCATAACTCGTCGTGGATGCGATTAGATCTCCCAAACATTGGCAATGGAGGTGGTGAATTAATTATGGAGGTGGGGTTTCTTCACAATTTTTCTCGCATAAGTTTCAATCTTTTCTCGCACCCTAACTTTTTGTCATACCCGACTGCTTCCTCAGATAACTTTGAATAGCACTCCAATCAAGCTTCATCTCGTACTAAAGAGGTTTCGAGGAGATATCAATTTAACTGATCATATCTCCAAGAAAATGAACTGTTTTAAATTTCATCTCGATGCCAAGAAGTTCCCAAAATCGCCGTGCGCCGAATGGGCATGAGATAAAAATGGAAAGTGTAATTCTCTTCAAATATTAACGCCAATCAAAAGAATTTGCTTGATTTGAATGTCTTGTAATGAAACTATCGCCTCATTATCGCTTGCTCTAAAATTTTACCTCTTTATATTTCTAAAGCGTCCTTCTCTCCTCGTGACGCACAAAGAAAACTTTACCTTCGTCGATAAACATGTACCTAAAAAAGGCATAATCAGCCGAAAGGAGTATCGGGAAGGCCGGATCAGCGGCATTTTCCTAATTTCTATTACAAATCCTCAACCAATGGGTATGGTTGGAATGTGCTTTCACCTGTAATCAGGATGTGATTCTTCGGCCTGCGGAATGCCTGCACTCAAGTAAGTCTCACACGGTTGTTTCTTTTCATCTGCTTGTCTTTGTGAAGTACACATTCATATTAAATCCAAATCCTACAAGCTCGATTTTTTATAGAGTTTGTTGTTTAATGTGGTATTAGAGCTTCGATTTGGAATGAGGTAATGGGTTCGAATCCTTCCCTTACAAATTTGAATATTTTATCCCCATTTCTTGATTTGAAAATCCATAACGGATTCGACTCTCCTACATGTATGCATGGGCCCGCATGCACGTGAGGGAGGACGTGAAGCCAAGGATATTCATATTAAACTCAAATCCTAGCAAACTTGAACTTTAGGTTATCAGCTTGTATTAGTAAGGAATAGTTTAACATCATCGATATGAAGGTACAAATCTTTATCAAGAGTTAGACCGTAAAACTATAACCATCAAGTTACTTTAAAGAGTTTCTTACCAATATATAGGTAGCGTAGTTTGATATATACCACACCACACTCGAACCCAACACAGTTTTTGAGTGTAATCGCATTTAAGTTAAATTTGTATCAACTTGCAAAACTCCATTTGATAATTGGCTCAATCTACGTCACAAGAATTTGATTTGAATTAACATACTTATAATCTTGACATATATAATCCATATTTACCTGCTTAAAATTTTATTTTGAATAAATAGGATTTATCTAAATTAAGAAAGATGTCATGTTGGACGATATTCATATTTACTCTAATCATCTTACTCGACTTAATTATTGAATAACACATTATTATAAAATCATAAAATAAATTTTCTAACTTTTGGTTATAATTTTTAGTTCCAAGTCCAAGTAGTCCTAATAAGTATTAGCATATCTGAATTTAAAATAAGTCTTACCCAATATAACAAGAAGAAAATATTGTCCTAATAATGTATAATGTGTTATGTTCAAAATCCTAACTTTCCAATTTAATGATCATCGTTTTATTAAATATATATTATTTGAAGAACATCTTCATTTATTAATTATAACAATAATTACATAGAAGCTTCAATTTTCAATGCATGTTTTCAACAACATAGTTTTGATTTTTCACCATAGAAGATCATTCTCTTTCCTTTTATTTTCTAACAAATAATATTAATATTTTCTCACGAAAGTGATTTGAAATCTCTCGTTCTTAAAATTTATTTATGGAAACAACCGATGGCCTGTATCATATATTACATTGTGGTATATATATAATAAAATAAGATTTGTTTATGATGGATTCAGATAAGAGAAGCAAGGTCAGGCGACATGATAATTTAATATTTTTATGTGTAACATAGAGAATATCTTGAAATATTTGGATATAAATAGAGAATGTTATGAATAATTTTATTATTATTCCCATCACTTGCAATGCTATATAACAATCCACCAATCTAAATAAAACAAAATGAATTTGATTATTTTGGCAGATGAATGAAGACTTGGCATATCATTGTTCAGACATTTTCTTTCGCTTTAATGTAACTTTCTCAGAGTGTAGAAGATAGATTACTTTTCCATATGGTAAACTGCTAAATTCCTTTCATCTTCCACATATACAAAGTTTCAAGTAGATACCTATAAATTACCGAAAAATTCACCACAAGCATCGTAATTCTGGAATGTCGGGTCCCTCCTCCTTTAGCATTTGCACCGGGGCAAAACCGAAGGAAGCCGAGAAAAGAAACATTCAAAATGCTTGACCGAATCAAGGTTTCTCGGATATGGTATCTCATTTTCTCTCAATATATATTTATATGTATGTATATATCCATACATCTATCCATATATATAGATGATGGATATATAAATTTATAAAAAACACGCCTGTGTAGAAAAACAAGATAGAAATTGATAATTATCATCATAACAGGTTTAGTCATTGTTAAAGAGCATGAGATTCATATTGAACCTACATCTTACAAGCTTGAATGAGAGTCAGGGCTTTTAACATGGTATCGAATCTCAACCACAGAGGTCCCGGGTTTTGTTTCACATCTTTGTAATTTTAATCCTCATTTGTTTATTTGAAAGTCCATAAAGAACTCGTTTGGTTTGTTTGAATCACCGGGAGGGTATGAGGCCACACGTGAAGGAGGGGAAGCGTATCTTACATAAATCAAAATCCTACAAGCTCGGGGTTTTAAGAAAGTTGATCACTCTAACAATATATATGTATACAAATGAATATATAAATTTCTCAAGAATGTCATGATGTAATCGAAGTTCGAAAAACAAGATAGAAATTGATAGCTTATCATTATAACGGGTTTATTCATAATGGAATACACTTCTCTTTCCATGTTGTATTAAGAAATGATACAAAGACGATATTTGGTAATCATGAGCCTCTTTCAGTTCCCAACCTCCTAAAAGCTCACCCTTGTAGAATTCGTTTAATATGAATATCATGTCTTTAAAACAAACCAAACAAAATCATACATGGACTTTTCACCAATAAATTAAAATTTCGTAGATAGGTCTCTGGACCTCTATAACCCTCCTAACGAACCAAGTTCTAATACCATATTAAACGACCAACTCTCCTAAAAGCTCAAACTTCAAGTGTGATTTTGACAAAATAGTATTCGATTTTTCTACTTATAATGTAGTAGAATGGGATGGGCCGTGCTGGCATAATTCCCATCTCCAAGTCGTAGCCCAGCAGCTTCAACTTCTTGCAATCTAGATCTCAAATGGTAAACTTGATTATTCCGAATTCTCTAACAATTCTATTAAAGTTCACTAGCATACTTTTCTTTTTCTAATCTCTCGCACTTTTTCGAAACAGCCATCGTCTCCACTACCTCAAGCCAAGAACATACTCGCTCTCATGGCTTGATACTATTCCATCTCGCAAAGAGATGAAAGGCCTACTACCGAACCCCAAAATTCTCATACCGGATTGACGTTGAAATTTGCTGTGTTATAAGAGGTATATTTTTTTTTTTTTTGGTCGATAAAAGGCAAAGATATTGGAAATGGTAATTTATAAGCCTTCATCAATATCATATTGCATGCAAAAGTATATAGTTTTATGTTAGCTTCAAGGTTCTTCCATGTAACGATTCGGTCCAACTATATAGATATTGTCCGTCAAGGCTTAAGGCCCTCATGGCTTTAAAACACGCTTACTAGGTTGAGATGAGCTCATACTTATATAGTACTAGGGAAGTTTCTCCCCATCCGATGTGTGATGTGACAAAACACTATCTTCATGCAAACACAACATCCTTGTCGTGTTCCACATGGATTGCGTGACTGTGCCTTATAAACACCCCATGGGGTCAAACGAATGCACTCACATAAGGGCCTGGGGATCAACTTTCATACCATTTGTAAATGACCTGTGTTAACCATATAGATATTGTCCACTTCAGCTCAGGGCCCCTACCGCTTTAAAACGTGTCTCCGCTAGGTTGAGATGATCTCACTCATATAGTTCAAGAAAGTTTCTCCTCTATTCGATGTGGGATGTGACATCCCACCTCCCTAATAATCAAGGAAAATGGTACTACATACATAAGCTTCGTAACTTCGTACGGCCTTCAAAAAACAAAATGAACGCTTCTATATAGGATAATGTTATGGCATTTGACTTATATCGAGAGTAAAAGGGTATATGGGTGTTTTTTGTACTCTTATCATATCTAGTAAATCCCTTTGTAATTTGAATCCTCATTTGTTTATATGAAAGTCCATGATATATTATCTGGTTTGTTTAACTTCCAAGACGTAGTAATGGGGTCGCATAAGAGTGAGAGTGTTGAGAAACATGATAGTCATATTAATACCTCCTATATCATGCCTAGCAGATCCACCCAAATACTTATATTATGCTTGGGTTTTATTAAAGTAATAAGAATGGATGAAAAGATATTAAAATTTGTTAGAACTTGAATACTAAAAGAGAAATTAAGTAATAAAGCTTAGTACAATAAAATAATTTATTAACTTGAAAGGATTTTTTCACTTTTTTCCTTTTATGTTTCACTTTTTTTCTCTCTTGCATTTTCCGAGTTTCTAATAAGTCACAAACTCAACAACCACATAAATCTCGGCTTCAACAACCTTTTCAAAAGTCAATCTTTAGTTACGCTTGATGTCCCATTATCTATTTGTCCCCATTATTTATTATTTTATAGAAAATATTTGGATAAAAGATAACAAATAATGCAAGATTTGTGAATCTAACTTATCCTGCGGTTTTTTCTCTAAAACATAACCCTTTTTAACAAAATGTTCATTTCTATTTCATGTATTTACTATGTTTTAAAAAATAATGAGTTATTTTTTTCAAGAAAAATTAAGAGTATATTTATCAAAATCATACCAAAATCGATGTGGGATCAAATTTCCAAAATTGATTTTTAAAAGGTCTTTTTAATCAAATCACCATATTTTATATCCCATTATCTATTAGTTTCCACGTGTTTTGTTTTAGGTTTCATGTATTAGTTTTATTTCTCATGCCAGTGGGTCGGTAGTGAAAATAGGACAGATGCTGGTTACATGATATTTTGTATTTAATCTTGTCAAATGAATAAAGAGACAATGAGAAAAATTCAGATTTTTGTGATTTGTTTCTACCCGAATTCAAAAGAGCATCTTCTTAATTATATTTTTTAAGCTTTACTAAGACCCCTTAAAATCAATGAAATCAAGTTATTCTGATCGTTTCACAATTTATTATCAGGCATAATCATTTCATTTCTTTACTATGTTCAAATATGGAATTTCTAATCTTGGTGCCTTTTTTCCCGGGGAAACAGATATTACTACAATGCTCCTCCGTGATCTTCACTTTAGTTAAGTATTCAATCTAGTGCACGAAGGACCAAAATGACTGTAATTAGATTTTGAATTCATAGCTAAAAAGAGGTAAAAAGATGAGCATCCTTCCAAGCATTATACATACTTATACATATCCAACCATTAGGAAACTTTGTTACGTATGAATGAACTCGTTAAAAACATGATATTCATATTAAACTCGAATCCTATAAGTTTAAGCTTTTAGGAGTGAATTGGTCATTTAATATGGTATCGGAGCTTGGTTTTGTAGGAGGTCCCGAAGTTCGACGATTTCTTCGCACTTATTCCATATTTATTGATTTGTGTTAAACGATCAACTCTCCTATGAATTTTCTCAATGTACGCCTATATCTCATATAACTCATCTCATGCCTGCACTTGATAGTCAAACAAACCAAAACCAATTTTTTCTTTCTTTTTTTTCTCAAAATTTTCTTTCACGTGTGGTCGCATAGCGTGCCCGCCTTCGAGCCTGGGATATAAGCCATCTCAGTCACAAATCAAGAATCTTAAACAAAACAAAATAAAATTTGACTCATTTACCAAATCATTGACAAAGGAACAAAATTAGGATTATCTTATTATACAAGTTCTTGATATTTCTTTCTTCTGGAAAATAATATTGATTCCACTGCTAATTTCCTTTCCATGCAGAGAAATCAGAGAGGGCAGATCATGGGAACTTCAGATATCTTATTATACAAGTTCTGATATTTCTCATTTACTCCTTTTTTTTGGGGGGGGAGCCAAACACTTTAGTTATATACTCCCCACCTGACCTCAAATCACCAAGAAACCAAACAAGCCCTATATTTTTACGTAATGGGCAATCATACAAGTACGCTTAATCTTGTAATCGACAGCAATCATACCATGATACCAAAATAATTTTTTTTTCCCTTTATATTCCTTCTCACACCATCTTCTAATCTATTTGAAGAAGAATATGAATCACAATATCATCGTGATACAATAGACATCAAAATCTTTACCTGAGATTCATGAAAACTTTTTTTTTCCATTCTTAAGATACAATAATTAAGGAAAATGAAATGAATTTGTCATTCTTATCCTCTATTCCATGTTCCAAACTAGAGTTGTAATTGAATTGAGTATAATTGATACAGAGAAAAGCTCGAATTCGATTAAAAAACTCGAAGCTCGAACTCAATCGAGCTTTATTTCAAATGTTCGAAACTCGACTCGATAAAGCTCAATTAAATTAAAAATTAGCCAAATAAATATAATTAAATCTTTGACCCCGATCAACTCCGAGTCGACTGAGTATTCAACGAATAAAGCTCAAGTAGCTTGACCTCGCTTACACCTGATTCAAACGCAATCCTTAACAATGTTCCAAATGCATCCTTAAGGATGTTCACCGACCAGATTCATGAAAACTTTGGAGTAAATACCCAAGAGTTGGGGATGCAAATGCCGTAAAATGTGATGCAATATATCCAACAAAACTCCTATACCATATGGTTTTCATTTCAATGTCCTATGTTTTGGTATTATCTCATGAACCATTTCCTACAACATCATTAAGCAAATCAAACAATTTTCTGTCAGGAACTACTGCACCTAAGGGAATTAATGATCAATCCAATGTGATTACTCCTAAGAACTGATGATAACGAGCTTTACAAACTTGGCTTTGTTCTAATTAAGGGAATCACAATAAAAAAGAGGAAAGAGTTACCGTTAATTAGCCGAAGATTTGTGTAGAAGAGAGATGATGAGATATGCCCATCAAAATCAAATAGCGAGAGACGCGCCGTTGTTCAGTCGTGATTCAGTGATTACCGTTCGCCCTCGAGCCTCAGAATGGGGAGTCATGTGAGAACGCGGGTGTTTTTCGTCAATCTTATTGCGACGCTTCTTTATCAGGAGGATTATTCAAACAGTAAAGCTGATTCGACGCTTGAAGATATCATATTATGATCATCAATATGTTAAAGAACTGGAATGGTAGATATTCTAGTCATTATATTATCAAATTTATAGATTTTATAATGATTTATCATGTTATATTAACATGGATATCGTTTATTTTAATGAAGTGCTAAGTTTTAGCAATTGTATCCCCGTTTCTAAGGGGATTTAGTCAATTTTACCAATCGCTTATCTGGCAAACACCGCAAAGTGATACGTGTTCATCAAACCCGACTCTATAGTTTTCATTTCCATAAAGCACCGCTTTATAGAAGGAATGTTCCTTAAGATACAACTCTTACGATTCTATCGAGAACTTGAAAAGTATTAGGAAAGGAAAATGTTAACAAAATGATTTACATGTGGTCGCCCACGCGGGAAATTTTTGCATAATCTACTTTCTTGATGCTTTGGTCTCCGATACTATGCTTCGATCCGTCCCTGCTTTTTAAGGCAAATGCCTTCTAAAATTTGTCTACCGTGACATGACTGGTCGGGCCTAATGTACTCTTTAAATATACCAAATCCGCCGTTCATTCTGTGTCGCGCTGTACCTAGCAAAGCCCATCGGACCCACTTCTTTTATTCGGGTCTCCACTTTCGCCAGCTCCAACTCGATTCTATGCAGGTCACATATCAAAAGGGACTGATGATTAAAAAATTAAAAAAATAAATAAATAATAATTTTAAAAATTTTATATTTTGTAAAATAAAATTTATGTTAAAATACTAATAATTTATTGTTATGTTCTTAAAAGACTATTTAAAATAAATTATTTTAGTTATATTTATATATTTTTTTAAATTATTTGTCATACTAATACTATTTTATTTTATAAAAAATAATTATTTAATAACTATTTTGTCTATAAACAACTATTTTTTATAATATAAAACTAATATTATTAATAATTAGAAAATATTACGCAAATAAAAATTATAATAAAAACTGGTCAAACGGGCCAAGGTAGACTAACCCGCCCAAGCCCTAATATGCTACTTGACCTACTCGAAAGTCGTGCCAATAGGCCTTAGTCTATTCAAGAAGCATCATTTTCACCGACCTCAAAATGTAGCTAAAGGCCGAGCCCATATTCCCACCTCTACTTTAAAAGACTACGTATATTTTAGCTCGATGTCAGAATATGTTTTTCTTTCACTTGACATGCATGCATGAAATCGTTTCAATGGAATATTGGTAAGTAGTAGACGTAAGAAGTGTAAAATAAGAGCTTCGAAATATATACTCAGAAGGGATTAAAAAGAAAGATACCATGCTTCAAAGGTTCGTATAAAGCAAGAAAGAAAGGTGTGTCAATCCTCACTTGCTTTATTTTTAAAATGTAAAATCTAATACCAACTACGCTTTGGATAAGAACACACTAGTTCGAAAGATTATTAAATGACCACCCTCCTAAAAGTTCAAGCTTGTAGAATTTGAGCTTAAAACTTAACATCTTGCCTTTAACATGCATTTTTTCTAAAACGATTAGATTGATATTTAAAAAAAAAGTATTATTTGGGACAAGCTCATATATTAACAAGGGAAAAAGAAAGATATCATGCTCGTGTTTGGTATAAAGTGATGAGCTCAAAGCATGAGGTGAGCATGCTGTCGCTGTTTATCACACCAGGATTAAGCTTAACAATTGTAAGTCCACCGGGCAACCTCTTCACATGATTCAGATAAACCTCGACGTTTACTCACGACAATAAGAAGCAATTGCTCAAACATTATTATGGTCGAAAAGTGAGCCAAATTTCATCATGAAGCATAGATCGAGGGTATAAAATAGAAATATTTGGCTAAAAGACATCGAATAACCATAAATTTGTGAATCTAACTTGATCGATATGATCCACGCCGTTCCATTCATAAAAGTGTAGAGTGGTATTTAAGCTTCGAGAGGTTCTCTCACCTATAAAGCTAGTTTTGAATTAGGCTCTCCTATCAAGCCAGTACCTATCATCAAGTGCTTTCATTAAGAGCCAAGTGAACTATAAGCGCTACCTCAAGAGGGACTACCGAAGGCCCGAGGGAGAGGGTCCGAAGTGAAAGCTATCCAGCATGAGCCATTCACAGGTCGTTTTTAAGGGTGGGCACGATAGATCCCACACTCCGCCCGCATGAAAGTGAAGTGGTAGTTAGGCTCAGAAGTTCTCTCACTTATCACGTTGTGTCCTTTGAGTTAGGCTCTCCTATTGGGCTTAGGTACCTCCCTTTCATGTGTTTTCGAAAAAATAATCCCTTTTGGACAAAATGTCCTTTATCTGCATTTATCGCGCTCACCTTGAAGAGAAGGCATATATTTGTTTGCAAGAAAATAAGGACATTTTTGTTAAAATCGAGCCAAAAATTGATGAAGGATCATATTTCAAAATTGATTTTCAAAAGGTCATTTAATCAAATTCTATAAAATAAAGTCGAAAGACCTAGTACCCTAAGTCATTCACAATTCAAATGACATGATCAAGTTTGTTATGTTTATATGGCTAAGAGTAGGTCTAAAAATGTATCCTAAATACCTTTTTTTTGGTGGATAAATAACAAAGTATATTAAAACCACCAAAGAACCCCGAGAACCTAAAGTATACATGAAATACAATGTGGCCTCAACGGGGAAGCAAGGAAAAAAAACAACTAACCACCCAGACACAAGACACCAAAAAGCTCATTAATAGCTCATCCAATACAAAAAATCAATCAACGACCTTGGTCTCTCCGCACAATACATATTGACCCAACACCAGAGGTTACTAAGAAAAGTAGACTTTCATCCTGTTGATTGAAATATCCACCCCCTCAAACGCAATTTTGTTTATCTCCCGCCATAGAGTCCAAAAATACGAGGGGGCAACCATCCACGCCTTCTAGCGCCGCTTTCCAATTGATGAACCTTGCCAAGAAAGAAGGGTCTCTTTCACAAAGAGAGGAAACATCCAACTGACACCATAAATGGCTAAAAGCAAATCCCATAGAATTTTAGCTTTGAACAATGGATCAATAAGATCGACCGCTTCTTTCCTTCGCCACAAGCCAGCACCCATTCGCCAATGCTCTACCTCTTTCTTTAATTGATCAAGAGTTAACACTTTGCCCCAAGAAGCTTCCCAAGTGAATAGTTAACTTGGATGCATTGCTTAATACTAAGCTTGCCATCTATTTATGGTTCATAAAGAGAGAAAATTTATGTCTAGACTCTAAATTCCCCTTATAGAGCAATCCTTTTTTTTTTTTTTTTTTTTTTTGAGAGATAAACTAAGCAATATATTAAACCAAAAAAGAGCTTAGACACCCCAAGGTATACGATGAGTATATATTTGGGTGCCAAGACTGGATGACAAGAAAGGGTTGAAACAAAACCCACCACCACCCCAAAGAAACAAGGCCCCCAGAGAATACACATAAGAATTTAACCAAGGAACTCTCCAAACTAGGAGATTAACCTACCCAAGAAATTAACGTACTAACAAAGGAGAGCTTCATCCTCTTGGAGAAAAAATCCACATCCTCAAAAACAACTCTATTTCTCTCTTTCCAAATTATAATCACGGCCCGCCAACTACAATTTTTCGCTCTCTTCTGACTGGAAAAACAAGCATCATCCTTATAACATATCTTAGGAGCATTCAATCACAAATTCCATTTTTATCTCCAAATTGGCATCTTCTACATTTGAAGATGATGGGGCCTTAATTTTTTCCACTTCCATCTCCAAATCCAACAATATGTCGAAAGCATCTCAAACCTCTATTCACATCTTCAAATATTATAAAAAAAATGAAGAATAGCATTTGTAGTTTACTTTTTCTACTTTTTTATTAGTATAAAATAGAAAATGGTGAATAGTGTCACACTATTCTCATCTCCAAATTGAGATGAAAATGGAGCACCGGCTGAGATGGTTTTGGGGTGAAAATCTCCATTTATGAAGATGGAGCTCAAAATGAGCACTGAGTCAAGCTCTAACCAAATAGGGACAAACCTACTAAAGCCATCAGACAACAGAGCTTCACATTCCCTTATATAGCAATACCGATACGCCTCTCCATCACAAAGTCCTAAACTACTCATCCACTCAGATAAAAACACTCTCTTTTTTTTTATTATCAATGCTCGATTATTATTCTTGTCACTCAACGTAGCCCTATAATTTTTACCGCCTTATCTCATAATTTTGGGTCGCATGAGGATCGAGTCGAGATTAAGTCGAACCACAATCGGAAGCATATATATTAATAATTAACATAACAAAAATAAAACCACTCACAAAAATAAACTAATATAAATAAGATTATAATAAAATAAAATATTCAAGACACAAAGAAGATAAACTATCTTTTATTTTTACCTGCGGCGGCAAAGCAGATCTTCCCCACCGCAGGACATATTGACAATAATCCTCGTTTCTTTTCAACTGGCTGTAGGATGAAATGGCATCACATCTACCGCCTTTAACATTTGTGTCAATAACAAGGTCAAACTCTTCTTCCGAACCTCCCAAAGCCTATTGTTTCTATTAATGGTCCCCGACGCCATCGGCGTAAAACCCCCTTTAGTTCTAACTTCTAAGATAGAAAATGAAGGAAGAAACGAACAAGAACCTTTACCGGTCCATGGAAAAAAAATTAAAACCAAAATAAAACAAAACAACACAAGTGGATTCAAGTACATGCCAAAGTGACACCAAAGCAACTAGATTAAAATTACATAATTCATGAACTCAATACTAGCTTTAAGACATCATCACATTTAGAGAGCAAGATCTACACACTTCGTGGATTACTCGTTAAAAATGGTCACTATATTCTACCTGTGATACTTTGTAGCTTTTGCCCGTTTGTCTATCAAAAAAAGAAAGGTCACTATATCGCAAAGGCTAGAGAGCATGCCTGGGAGTCAATTCATAAATTCAGAGCATAATCACTGAACGTTCACTTCAGTTTCCAAAATTCGAAGACAAAGAAATGTTGTCCAAATTGTTATGGGCAAATGGCTTTTGTCGAGATTTGGATTGAGGGATCAAGTTTGTATCTCTATTTCAGCTTTAAGTATTAATCAAATGGACTCCTATATTCACGCTGGTGCGCAGAAGCACCCATCTTTCATCTCTCAAAGCCTTTTGAAGATGTTCTCTTTAGAGGTTTCAAAGTGAAGAGTAGATAGGGCAAAGTAAGGGATCTAACCTCAGGTTTCACGCATGATCTCCTTTTTTCTCAAGGAAGACTAAAAATCAGGTGTATGGGAGATGGATTCTTCTCAATTCTTTCGTGCAAAGATCCGGCTCCTTGTGGTCACCAGAGAAAAGCAAGCCCCACGTGAGCTAGAAGTGGCGAATGGAAACTTGTTTACTTTTCATTGTGAGTTTGTTCGGGCTGAGTACTGGGATCAGCCGAGCGCTAGGGCATCCCATTGAGGAAAGTATTCATACGAGGTCTGTGCATTGCACAAGACTTTTTTTATAAGTAAAGAGAAGTATATTAGAGAAGGGCGCAAAGCCGGCACCCAAGAGAGAGTACAAGGTAAAATAACTCATCTCTCAACATGAAAAAGCAAAAACCACTATACAAAGCAGCCCCTCGATCACTTACATCCCACCCAGTCAATAAACCCATCTATGGTCGAAGGACCATTCTCTATAGACAACTTAGTCTACAACCAAAGCAAAAAAAGAAACAAGTTGCTATTGCACAAGATAATATTTATCTCAGGAGAGTGTAGTTTGTACGTATGTGTTCATACTTTCTCAGGATGCCTCAAAACAATGGGATTATACTGAGAAGATCGAGAATTGTTGTCGGGGACAGACTTCAAAGGAAGGTGGCCTCGTTAAGTGGGCAAGATTAGGAGAAGCGGTGGATTCAGCATTTGAAATCCTTTATCGCACAACAAAGCCTTGCTTAGTCATCAGCTCGAACCGCTGGAACCACTCGTATGCGCGTGTGCGACACTGTTTCGCCACCCTAAGGTAAATTTGGAAAGTGAAGATCCGTGGATCGCAAATAGCTATCATCAAGAGATGCTAAGTAACCTCCCATTCAAGAAAATGATCCAGAGCCACACATTGCTATTTAATTTTGGAAGGTTCCTAGAAAGATCGATCTCAACATCTCAAACGTAATCGCGCAAAATGCATAATCTTCTATATTAAAAAGCTTAAAAATCTTCTAAAAAATAAATACAAAGGGTTAAATAAAACAACCTAATTAGAAAAGCTTTAATCAATACTTAAAATTGTTTAAATAATCATAAATACACATTCAGACGGTTTATAATAAAGGTTATCGCAAAGGTTAATAGCTAATGAAAGGCTTACGATCACATCAGTGGGACTGATATGGTGCTGAAGAGAAATGGGGTTTTGGTTCTAAATGGATTAGATGGATTAATCGTGCATCTCCACGTAAAAGATCGCTCCACCTTGATAAATGGTTCACCTTCCTGGGTTTTTCCAGTTCCGCAGGCTCCTCAGACAAGGGACCCTTTATCACCCTATTTGTTTGTTATTCAGATAAGCTCCTCAAATGTTCCGCTAAAGAGACTGCGGAAGCGTAACTTTATTTCGGATGCGTGTCTCGGGGGTGCAGATGGCGGGAGATTGTCGCTTCTCATCTTTTATACGCCGATGATACTCATTATCTTCGTGAAGCCAATCCTAATGCTTAATGTATTTGAAATGGACCTGATGTTTGAAGCCTTCTCAGGTTTGAAAATTAACCTAACAAGATGGTGATTATTACCTGGGAGGGTGGACAAATATGGAGGAGTTAGCGGCTGAGCTATCATGGCCCGTCCTCCCCACTTAAGTACTGCCTTCCTGGAGCTCCTCGCGTGGCCGTGGAGCTGGGGATTCTATCAAGAAAGATCTTAAATAGATTGTCCTCCCGAAAAGACAATATATCTCAAAGGTCAGAGACTTACCCTCATCTCAAGTATACCGTTTCAAATTCTTCCTATTTACTTCCTCTCTCTGTTCAAAATGCCAAAGATTGTTTGGGTTAGGTTGGAGAAGATTCAGAGCGACTTTCTCTGGGGTGGGGGCAACCTAGAGAGTAAACCTCACCTGGTCAACTGGAATACTGTTTGTCAAGAGAAAAGTAGAGGCTGTTAGGGGTAAAGAGAGGCCTTCCTCGATGAATCAAGCATCAAGCTGCAAGTGGTGCCTGCCAGAAACGAGAGGACTCCCTCTTCGAGACCGGGGTGATCGCCAAGCTCACGAGGCCGGGATGGAACTCTAGTGGATATCAGGAGGTTTTGCACCGGATCATGGAAAGACATAAGAAAAGAATGATTGACCTTCACAAAAATTCCGTCTCATTAGGTAAATTATAGGAGGTCGACTTTTCTAAGACCTGCAGTGAATCAAACTATGCTTTGCAATGCCTTCCCACCTTGTTCAATTTGGCGCCATAAGGATGCCATAGTGGTGGCTGATGTTTGGGATTTCTCAAGGGAGGGACTCGGGGTCATCCCGGCCTTTCTTAAACCTCTTAATGATCGGGAGGTGGCGAGGTGGAAAGGTTCCTCCTTAATGCACAACAAAAAAAATAAGGCCATTTCAAGAGGACTTCGCTGTTATTAAAGGAGACTTTGACTAATCTGGGCTTCTCAGCTATTCATGTATCGTAGTTTGCGGCTCTCTTCTCGATGTACTCTCGCAACTATCCGAACCCAATCGCTCTAAACGGGCTTTTCACCGGGAAGCTTCCTAGGTAAGGTGCTTACTCCGACCGCTAAAGAGGGAGGGTGGGATTTCTAGTAAACAGTGGGCCGTTTATGCGAAGAGAATGAGGAAACAATAGATCACTTGTCCATTGTTCGAGCCAAGATATTACGGGATATTCTTTTCGGTTATTAATGACGAACTGTACTCTCGTCGGTATCAACTTCTCGCACGGTGCACAGCTCCAAAAATGGAAGAGAGTTTGATGGCGGCTACTTTGCATTTTCCTGGACGTACCGTGGTTGGAAAGGAATAGGGTACTGAATGAAAATTCTCCGCCACAGGATGAAATCATCTTTTGCTTTCCCATGGTCAGCTGTTGTATGTTGCTGATAACTTAGATTCGCCGGGTGGGTTTTTTTTGCCTTGATGGGTATGGTGTGGGAGTCCTATTTTCCTCGTCCCTTCTTTGTAATTCCCTTGAGCACCTTGTGCTATCTTTCATATATACACATTTATACTTGCTTCTACTTCCATCAAAAAAATAATAATAATAATAATAGGTGCCAAGATTACATCATGTCATTCTTATGGCCAATACCACTTTCGAAGGAGCTTCATGCATAATGTATTGAATGTTACTGCTAGTTCGTAGGATATTTCACTCTTTAAAAGAAAAAATGAAATAAATAAAAGAAATGCAGATTACTAACAAGCAAATAAATTATTTAAAATGTTGCTTTAATTAATTAATTATTTATTTCATTTATTTGGTAATAAGAAACAAAGATTTCATAGTGATGAAATCGTTCAAGAAGGATGAACAATCCTTCCAAGAAGTACTTAATCTCTGCCACAATGCATAGTAAAGTGCGTAGGATGAGTGTAGACTAGTTTTTAAAAAGTCAAATTTAACTAAAGTTTATGTGAATAGAATCTCTATGAAAGAAACCATGTCTTGCTCATGTTGTGCAAAATGCATACTTGCTCCATCAATTCCAAGTCTTTTTTTTTTTTTGTCCTCTTTCTTGCTTAGTCAGTTTTGTGATATGACAATAACAAAGTCATCTTCTAATAGAAAATTGGAAAAGAAAAAGAAACCCAAAGGTCTTTACCGGGTAACACCTCAGAAGGGTCGAAATTTCGCCTAACAAAGATTACCTGCCTAAGGTGTTTAGAGAATGCCTTTCACACTCTACCGTATCGATCTCCGGTTGATCTTCCAACTCAACAACACACTACAACAACCCCTTCTTTTCTTCTTGATAAGTAAGAAAATATATTCATAAAGAGGTTTCTGGAAAGGGCAACCTAAGCAACAAGATCTTCCAATCCCCAATCACGTAGGTTGTCCAAAGAACACCTATCAAAATTTAGCTTTGATAACACCTACCGATGCTTAGCCATTCACTAGATGACTCCTTCACTAACTTCGCTGTCTTGCAAACTGGTTCCACCCAGCGTAATAAGGCCCAAGGATACCCTAAAACTTCTAGCAAAAGCCCAATAGCAAGAAATGAAAATTATGGTCAAACCCGCTTTCTAAGATTCTCCATTGATGGATTATATACTTTATACTCATTTTATCAATATGTTTTGCTTATATTTTGTGTAGTTTTATTATATAAATAAGTGATCTAATGCTCTAAATGTTCAATTTGTGATTAGGTCAACCATGGAGCCAATATGGAGCAAAACAAAGAGAAAGCCCAAAATCGTAGAACGCTGGCTACGTAGCAGCAGCTAATGTGATTGGATGTTTTCAGCTACAAGATGATCTCCAAATGTGGCTACAATATTAATATGGATGGATATGGAGACTTCTCAGGCTTTCCAAAGAGACCTTATTCACTCCATTCGACTTCAAATGATCAAGTTATGACTCTCGTAGTCAAGGAAGAAGAAGAGCTCCGGTATGATCAGTTGGAGCATTTTAATCAACGTCTTTATCATCATTTCTCAAAGTGTTCTTCTAGCCATATCTAGATTCTGCACTTCTAATCTTTCCAACGAGTCCAAGATCACTCAAATCGGTTCGATGACAAAGTTATGGCTTTACAGTTGGTGCAAAAACAGAATGCAGCATGAACGCCACGACACGGCCGCTGCGTAGGAGTCGTTAAACACGATTCGATCGTCGCGACGTTGCCAAACGTCGCGACGTTCAGGCTGGTTTTCAGCTGATTTTAAGCCCATTTTGAGCCCCATAATCGAGGGTTTTAAAGCTCAAACCCCAAGAAGACAAAAGGAGGCTGGAGGCTCTTGGGAAGGGGACTTTGGTCCACACTTTGGGAACCAAGGAAGAGGTTGTGGTCGTTGAAGATTTGGGAGAAGATCATGAGAATTGTGGAAAAAATCCTAGAATCAACGCCATTTTGATCATTAGAGTTTCTTCTTTTCTTTTTCTCATGTTTCATTCCTAAGTTTATGATGTATCAAACCTCTATTATGTTCTAACTTCTCAGAATCTAGGGTTTCGCTGATTTCGGGATTAAGAACTTTATATTTAATGCTTAATTTTCCTTTTTCTATTGGTTCTTCTCGTGATTGTTATCTATTGATTCATGCTTCGGGTTCTATTTACATCTGATTTCTAGCTAATCTCGGAGTACGCGAGTGGTTCTTGCGTAGATCCGAGAAGAGAGTAAAGAACTGTATTAAAAGATTGAATCAATCCACTCAGTTTTCAGTGTAGAAGGAAATTAATTCTGTGAATTAGGAGGCATGTGAGATTCTTGGATCTTAAAGCATCTCTAATGCTCGGGTCGAAATGGTGAAGCAAAAGACCTAAGAACAGTCGATAGGTTATCCGACCTCGAGAGAGGCTTATAATTAAATTAAAAAGTAGCCTGGCCAAAGCCTTTCAAGAGACAATAGAATGGAATTTATTAACAAATCAAAGTGATTAGAAGTGTCCATTCCCAAATCACATATGGAGACTTTTTCTTGATTAATCTAGGAAAATAACCGAGAAATATTGCAGTAGATTCTTTGTTCTTTCCTTCCCCACACCTACTCCCGCACCACCCTCACCTGGGCACTCGATGTGAGTCAGTTACTGAGGCTCACAAGTTAGATAAGTTGCTAACTCATTTCAAAGTGAGAATTTAGCTATTCTTAAACTTCATGATACTCAACTTGCATCTGAGACTTTGGTTGCGACCATTACCTACATGCATAGGATCAGAGTTGATTCAGCGATGTCTCAAGCAATGCTTGGACCATGTTCAACAATTAAATTTTTGGGTAATCATAAACTACCATCAAAGTAAAATCAATGTTCGTATGGGTGTTAACTCCATAATTTAGCACAAAAACTTAATCTATTGGGTAATAGGATAATAACATATATAAAGCTATAATTCTTGAGTCAAGTATAACACTACCTCAATGTACCTTACAAGGCTTACACATGTTAAGGTATGGTTTACAAGGTTCAAACTCATAATTTTCCTTTAAGCCAAAGTTCCATTACCAAGTTAAGCTACCAATGATTTAAGAACTTCTACATTGATAAGCAATGGAGCAATGAGGTGTACTAAGCTGACTTGAAACCAAAGCTCTAACAAGAAGACTTCAATACAGAATTTTTTTTTTTATTTTTTCGTGATATTTTGACTTTCTCCTTCCATAGAATACATAGAAGCCAACATAGCGGGCTATAGGAAAGTAGTAAGTGGGATCGGATAAGCGCAGCAGACCTTTTGTCGCGAGAGTTAGGATTTCTCGAGGTAACGATCCTAATCGATTGGGTACTTACTACGAGTATCTTAGCCTCAAATACACCGATTTTTCTTTTTCATTTTCTTCATGGGGTTCCTTTTTTCAATGTGATTTACTTTACCATACGTTCAGATCTCTCCCATTACAATGCGGACTATAAATGCTCTTAAAACACCTAGTGCCATAAGAAGTTACACCTCTTGAGAAAAGCAATTTGTTTCTCAAACTAAGTCCCATTCCCTTATGTAGGTCTTCCTAAACCTATACATTCCTTAAACTTAAGCCTCAAAGACTTGAACACTCCCACCCCCACCCTCCACAAGAGACTCCAACTCAAACATTGAAAATCTCTCAACTCGTAGCCATGCATAGAAGCAGCTCTGGCCATATACTAACCATCCAACTATTTGGGAACCTTCGACCTAGGATTTCGTAAAAAATGTGAACCATCCTAAGTTTGATCAAGAGCATTTACTAAACAAGACTAAATCCTCAAGGCGGTCCCGCCTCATACGAATAAATACAATTTCTTCCGCAAACTAACTTCAACTATTTGGAAACCTTCAAGCTATAGGATCTCAAAAATTAATCATTCTTTTTTTTGATAAGTAAGAAAGAAGAATAAATTCATGAGGAGAGCCACCAAAGTGGCAATTCAAAGAGAGTACAAAGGAACAAAACCATGACCCCACAGAAACACCACAGCTAGCCAAAAAAAACAGCCCCAACAAAGACAAAAGAACTGACGGGGAGGCAGCCCAAAAAAGTTCGACATACCCTTAAAACACCCAAGATAAAGGAAAAGCTACAAAAACACTAAAATCACTTAGATCCCAGCCAATTAATGAACTCAATCAGCGTTGTAGTGCCTTCTTTAATACATAATCTATCTACTTTAAGGAAATAATAAAAGAAAACTGATACAGCTGTCTATCTTCAAAGGCAATTACTTCTGCTTTCCATATAGTCCAAAATTAAAATAGCTCCACTCCGTACATCCTTTTCTTTTTTTGCCTACGGTATCCTCTCCATCCTTCCAAAGTTTGTAAGACAGAATCCAGGAAGGACCCACGAACACTAAAAAAATAGAAGAAGATGTCCCATTAAACCCTGTTACACCACAATGAAGCAAAAAACATCATTGTTTCTTTTTCTCAAAACAAGCGATCTATTAGCCAAGAGTCTTCCTCTTCTAAATCTAGCTAAGAGTTTATAGGCCTTTCCCAGTGTTTCCTAAGCAAAGAAGCATATTCTAGGATCAGATCTCTAATGCAATGATGTTTTCAAGGTGGAATAAATCCATGAAGAAGCAAAATCCATCACTTAAACATGGAATTGATAGAGAAAAGCCCATTTTTTCCCTTCCACCCATCCCACCTTGTCCCTCCAAGCTGGCAGAAATTTCTTCATCCAGCTATGTGTAAAAAATTTACTCCTCCAAACTGAATCACTGGTAGGTCAGCAAAAAGAGGATTCCAAACATCCTCCCTCCTCATCAGCTTCATACTTTTAATCATGACGCCTTAAGAGCAAAGAACAACAAGACTGGGAAAGCAACGTGGTTAAAAGTCATTGACCCACAACCAATTTTATCCTTCCAAAAGCACCTCGGCTCCCATTACCCACCCCAAAGAGCATTTTTCCTACCACCATATCCCATCCCTTTCTAATCTCTTTCCCCAAACTCCAACTCATAACCACCCTCCCATTTCTGGTACACCCAACCGCCCTTTATCCTCCCCAGTACTTAACTCTAATTAAAATAGCTCCAAAAGGCATCTATTTCCTGCAAAGCACAACCCATTTACAAAGGAGGGCCTTATTTAGAATAGACACTCTCTTTATCCCTAATCCTCCACTCTTATTCTCAATAAACCACCTCCCAAATTTACTAAGTGGAGGTCTTCTTTCAAAGCGCTCCCCATAAAAAAATTCCTTTGAACTGTCTCAATTCTCATTCTAATCCTGACCTAGGATAGGAATATGATATGAAAATAATGGAAGGCTAGCCAGGTACTTCAATTAAAATCATCCAACCACCCTTTGAAATGGTAGATTCTCTTCCATTTTAAATGTAGATCTTCTCCATTTTTTAAAATGTATCTCAAAAATGAATCATTCTATGTCTTCCAACTTATTTACACCCCCATCAAGAAATTCTCAATGTAGTTCAAATGAGTATTGATGTCAAGTAAGGATGCTTTAAATTGTGTTGATCTAAAAGGTAAAGCTAATGGATAAGACATTTTGCAGTTAAGAATCCTTTCTAATATCAGTAATAATTATAATAACACAAACTACCATCAAATAATCAATATGATGTGAATCATGCTACAACATTTATTATTGGCCAATATTTTATTTGATCCTAAAATCTTATACAAATCTTAATACCATCTTTTACAATAAACTGAAGCACAAAGCAGTACTATAGACCCTTCATTTGTAAGCTAGAATTTTTTCATGATTCATTCAGAGCTGATTTAATAGATTAGCTTTTCTAATTCATGATATTTGTCCGCCATGATGGATGGCTATCATGATGTAAGAAGAGAGCTCCAAATGTTAACATGAGGATACTCATCTAATGAAAATTCAAATAAATATAATATACATATCACATGGTACACTCAAGCAAATTAAATAAGCGTATTCAATTCGTGTACCTATGATATCTAAGACACTTTCTTTTCCATCACAAAGACGTACAACTCTTCAACACTACTATTTGACCTCTACAAAAATGAATTAAAAGTGTTTGTTTTTTCCTTTAGGAAGCTGCAACAAGAAGTTTAAAAAATAGGAAAGAGTACAAGGAATTATGAGTTATCCTTCAACCGACATAAAAAGGGAACAGAGATAAGTGCAAGTGTATTGCACAAGAAACACCGAGAAACATCCAAGACACAAACCTAATGTATCACCTACAATACTCATGGAGGGTACGGAATCCCAAAAAGAAACCTCCAAAGAAAAGGCTCCCCACTTGGCCACCACATCAGCTACCTAGTTTGTCAACCTAAGCATCAAACCAGAGGAATCTCCCAAACCTCTGTGGCGGTAAACAATCCTTAGAACCAAGAATCTAATTTCGTAACTCCATGATTCCCTAATAAGTAATAACCAATACATAAATTAGAACCAAGGCCCTTTCACCTGTAGGTAGCTTACACCCAAAAAGAAGAATCCTTATCCTCGCATCTTTCAAGTGATCTCGTGACACCGTGAAACAACAACAACAAAAACACTTCAATAAATTACATCTCAAAGATAAGATGTTTATATCAAAGATGGCATCCCAAAATTGAACCAAGATGATAAAGACTCAATTTACACAATGTTTCCCTGTGTTCAGCCAAATAACGTAACACGTTGCTCCACCAATCTTTCCTACTATTAAAGATGGCATGCCACAACCTCGAAAGCCCGTGAGAAATGGTAAAAGACCTTTCAATTTACACAATTTTTTTTTTTTTCTCTCCGTGTTCAATGCCCAAATAAGTCGACATCAGCCGCAAAATATCAGTTCCTATAAATCGAGATGCATATCCCGCACTAGCTGAGTCGAGAGCGCCAGATGCCCATCTACCGTCAAGCAAATGCGTGTTCTCTCCCAACAAAAAAGTAAAAGAAATGGACAAATATACCATACATCTTGGAATCAATTTGAATAGCTTACAATCCCATTCTTATGATTATAATTTCCTCACCCCGTGATGATCATTTTTGAGAAATAACCTTGCATTTTTCTGAAATGCCTAATGAACACAACCAACATAATGCCAAGATCTACTTTAAAATCAAATCACCATTGAAGCAAATAGGTGATAAAGCGCACTCACATTCAAACATACATGCAGAATCAAAAGGAGACAAACACACCATCAACATTAAACAAAAGCACAATGCATGCACTAACGAAGGAAAGTGGATCGAGTAGAAAACCGAACTCGACCAATCAACAAATCTAATTATCTAGATTCAATAAAGAATACACCAATGCATGTACAAAATCGCTGCGATCAATTCGGGCAGATAATAATACAAATCAACAATGAATCCGGCCTTTAAAAACACAAAATATCAACCCCGCCAACAATGTAGATCATGTAACCGAGGAAATAAAATCAAACACCGACTACATCGACAATATGAAGAAGGTCGCCGAGGAGGAAACGGCTGTGAACCACAACGAGACCCATCATGAGAGCTCTAACACTGGTGAGGTAGGGCGTTCCGTGATCGCAACAACACGACGGAGCGGCTCGCAGCTTCTAGGCTGGGGCCCGCCTGGGCACTTTGCCGACACGGTGATGAGCACAAACTGACCGGCCGGCCGGGCGGTTATTTCGCGCCTCGCCGACTATGTTCCTCCTCTAAACGGCGTCGCCGCGGGCCTCACCACTTACGCCATCGATAGTAATAGGTTCACATCTACTCAATTTCTCTGTAACGACAAGCAATTATTTATTTATTTTTATTTTTCCCTCCTTTTTCGATAGGGCTTTTATTGGTATAATAAATTTCTTAAAATTACAAACTTAACCTCGACATTTCTGACAAAATGTCCCCACGCCTATCTCACAACTTAGGGATATTCACTCGTTTTTTTTATCTCTGTGAATTAAATAGAAATCTAGCTTTCTCAAATAATCCAAAACATGTAAGACAACTATCAAAATTACAAAAACATGAGGTTGAAATCCAGAAAACTATATTACCAAAAATGACCCTGGGCGTGAGACCCACGGCCTCCTCTCCTAGATCATCTCCCCCCATCCCACTCCCAAACATATAAAAGATGAAAATATTACTATATTTAATAAATTGTTTTGTTTGTTATTTTAAATTTATTTATTCGCAATGAGACCTATATCAAGTTAAGAGATTGGGTGGGTATGTGGTTTATCGACTTAGTTTGTTAAACAACCCTTTTTATTTCAACTCCGCTTAAAATTAACACCTAAAAAAATGGGGCTTGATCCTCACTTTGTAAATATGATAATGCTTTGTTTGTCTACAATTCAATATCATGTCTCCTCGTAAAATGGTGAGTTAGTCAGGGCCTATCTTCGAACGTGGCCTACGCCAAGGCAGTGACCCATTATCACCCACCTATTTGTTCATTATCTATGCCGAGGGTCCCTCCGTAATGTCGAAGGAGTGCAAATGGGGTGATCTCGCATGGCTGCTATATTAAGAAGGTGCTCCCTAGTATCTCATATATGTTATTTGTTAACGATAATTTTCTTTCTTTTAATTAGTGATAACAAGAATGTTCTAAATGTAGAATATTCGAGCCGCAGGAGAGGATATCAGACAAGCAATGAACCTTGGAAAAGTTTGGTATCTTTTTCAATAATAATAATGTTTACGACCCTAAGACTGAGATTCAAAAGACTAAGGGTGTTTACTCCCTCCGAACACCGGAAGTATACGGGATTACCCTCTTATTGGTAGAAATAAAGAGTGATCTTTGCTTTCCTTCGGTGCTGATGTGAATGTATTCCAAGGGTGGCATGCAAAGTTACTCTCCTAAGCTAGAAAAGTATTGATAAAGACAATTGCCCAAGCCATCTACTCTTTTCAGATGAGTTTTTGTTATCACATTCTCTCAATGTCAAGAGTCGGAGAGAACGACGAACTACTTCCCTCGTGTGGCACGAAAAAAAGCGGAAGGACGATTCACTGGATTAAATGGAACACCGTTTTAAGAAGGAACAAGGTGGTATGGGTTTCCGCAGCCTACACGCCTTCAAATTTTCAATGATGGGTACACACTTTGAACTTCATCTCTAACCTCTCTATACGAAGCTAGTCGATTAATCAAAGCTAAATATTTCCCCACATGGGAACTTCTTATCTACTCGCAGGGTCAACCAAAGCTACACTTAGAAGAGTATACTACGTCATCCATCCTCGCTACGGGTGTAGATGGCGAGGTGAAATGGAGGCTCTATCAATATATGCAGAACCTTCAAGTTAAAAGACGATGCTAATCTCGACTTTCTACTTCCATGTCAACTCCTCGCCCCTCGATTTTCTTTATCCTCTTATCCATAACTTTGATTTCATTCTATCAAGTGGTGACACATGTCACACATGGGCCCCACTTAGGCTTCAGGTTGACTTTTTGTTCTCACTTGACACATAGTTCAATATAAGCCAACCCGTGCTAAGTGTCCCTCGATTCTGTCTCAAAATGTGAGAATTCTAACCGTCTCTTAATCTCGACGTGGTAGCTAGATCACGCCAGACGATCCTCCAATGGTGAAGTCCATTTCACATATCCAAGATCTAGAAAATTTTCATTTGCAATTAAATTACCGTTTTTACCCTTTTCAAAAAAAAATTGAATTTTCTCGAGTTTTACATTTCACTCCCATGATCGGGAGGGCTTGAATCTCCTATGGATCCGAGACCCTTCATTCTCGAGGACTCAGGATCGGGGACATTGAACTAATTGGAAGATCTCTTCTGCCTAAGAGATGTAGCCGCAATTATTAGAACTCCAACACAACAATCCTCAATCTCACCGCTACTTCATACTTGGAAACCGATCTTGAAATTTGGGATAACCCCTGGCCCTCCTGCAGGGTGTAAGAGACCCAGGAGTTATCCCAAATTTCGTGTGGGTGTAAGAGACCTGGAGAGATCCGACCTCGTGGGTGGGTGTAAGAGACCCGAGGAGCTATCCCCAAATTTATGTTCGGGTGTAAGAGACCTGTGGAGAGATCCCAAATTTCAGGGGCGTAAGAGACCCGGGAGGGATCCCAAATTTCGTGCGGGTGTAAGAGACCCGGGAGCTATCCCGACCAGGTGGGTGTAAGAGACCGGGTGGAGGAAATTCTGGAATTTCGTGGGTGTAAGAGACCCGTGGAGTTATCAGAAATTTCTGTGTGGGTGTAAGAGACTTAGGGAGATATCCCGAATTTCTTTGTGGGTGTAAGAGACCTGGGGAGATATCCCAAATTTCTGTGTGGGTGGCAGAGACTTAGAGCTATCCTAAATTTCCATAAATTGTTTAGGATGATAATGTGGAGTGTAAAGTAAAAGATGCAATATACCATTATGTAGTTGTTATGCATTTTATTCTCTTATTGAATTGAATTCCATCACGCAAGCATGATTTTTTAGGATTGCTTAGTTTTTATTTGTAATAGATATATAGTTTGGCCTATTGATTAGTGGGTTACGATTGATTTAGTAAGTGTACAAACCAAATTTGTGCAAAATCGATGTAGCTCTATGGTTAATTTCTTAGTAAAAGAAGTATTGATTATTAATCATGCATTATATGCTGTTTTTAAATTCAAATATGCTAATTTCATGAGTCACATTCTGTTTTTATTTTGATTTGATATCATGCGCTTAATTTCACCTACATCAATTCGAATATTTACATTTCCTTCTATACGTGCATGATAATCTTTGCTCATTTTTCAACGTTATAAGATGTGTTGTTTGGAATAATTAATTTTGTGTAGACATATTAAGTAATAAATAATTTTTTTTTTTGAAAGAATAAATAATATCCCCGCCGCATCATTGTTTTAATGAGTGTCAGTTGATCAAAATTTTTAGTCAATCAGATCCGTAACATATCAATGCTTGACGGGTAGCACACGTGTCAAAATGTAACGCCTCTCAAACCTTCTACACCGGACAAGGATAAATATTAAAACTCAATTCAAAAGATATAGAAGGACAAAGACCCCTTTTTACATTCATATAGTATCTTGACTAATTTTCCTTTTTAAGGGGTTGCATGCTTTAGCTGCATTTGCATATCACGTATATTTATCCATAAAAAAAGGTATTTAGGGTTACATTTGTAATCTACCATAGCCATATAAACATAACAAACTTTTGATCATGTCATTTGAATTGTGAATGACTTAAGGTACTAGGTGTTGTTGTCTCATTCGTAGGATTCAAGATTGGCCAGCTGCCCTCGAGCCTGTAAATGGGGAGTCATGAGAAACGTGGTGTTTTTCGTCAATCTTATTGCGACGTTTTATTTGTGTGAGGACGATTCAAACAGGCAAAGCGGATTCGATCAATTGAAGATATCATATTATGATCATCAATATGTTAAAGAACTGGAATGGTAGATATTCTAGTCATTATATTATCAAATTTATAGATTTTATAATGATTTATCATGTGATATTAATAATGGATATTGTTTCATTCTTTATGGTTTTTAGCAATCGTATCCCCCGCTCTAAGGATTTAAATAATTTACCACTTGTTTAATTTGGCAGAACACGCAAAGTGATACGTGTTCATCAAACCCGACTCTATAGTTTTCATTTCCATAAAGCACCCCCGCTTTATGTATATGAATGTTCCTTAAGATACAACTCTACCTGGGCTCTATCGAGAACTTGAAAAGTATTAGTAAGGAAAAAATAAGTATTGTAAAATATTTTATCATGTGAAATGGGCCCACAAAGGAAATTTTCTTTGCATCAACCCTACCTCCTCGATGCTGTCATACTGCAAGCCAGATTCGTCCCCAAGCTTTTTAAGGCAAATCCCTTCTAAAATTTGTCTAACAGGACATGACTCCGGTCGGCTTCAATGTACTTTAAATATACTGGAATCCAAGCCGTTCATCTGTGTCATTAAAATGGCAAAGCCCATTAGACCCACTTTTATTTGAGCCCACTTTTGGTTAGCCCAACTCGATTCTATGTGTCATACATCAAAGGACCTACATTAAAAATTAAAAAATTAATAAATAATAATTTTAAAAATTTTATATTTGTAAAATAAAATTTATGTTAAAATATTAATAATTTATTGTTATGTTCTTAAAAAGATCATTTAAAATAAATTATTTGGTTTATATTTATTTATTTTTAAATTATTTGTCATAATTAATACTATTTTATTTTATAAAAATAATTATTTAATAACTATTATTTGTCTATAAACAATTATTTTTTATAATATAAAAGCTTAATATTATTAACAATTAGAAAATACTACAAATTAATAAAATTATAATAAAACGGGTCAAATTACAAGCAAAGAACCCTACTTCAAGTCCCACATACTTACCTACTCGAGTCAGCCAATAGGCCTTAGTTCTATTCAGCTATCATTTTCAAATTCGACCCTCAAAAATGCAAAGCAAAGCACAGCCCATATTCCCACTTACTTTAAAAGACTCATGATATTTTAGCTCGATGTCATCATGTTTTCTTTCACTTGACATGCATGCATGAAATTGTTTCAATGGAATATTGGTAAGTAGTGGTATGTAAGGCAAAATAAAGAGCTGGAAATATATACTGTAAGGATTAAAAAAAGATACCATGCTCGTGTTCAGTATAAAGCAAAGAAAGAGAGGTGTCAACTACTAGCGATTTTTAAAATGTAAAATCTTAGTCACCAACTACTTCGCTGATAAGAACACACTAGTTTGAGCATTATTAAATGACCACCTCTCCAAAGTTCGCTTGTAGAATTTGAGTTTAATACGAACATCATGCCTTTAACATGCATTTTTTTCAAAAACGATTAGATTGATATTTAAAAAGTATTATTTTGACAAACTTCATATATTAACAAGGGAAAAGAAAGATACCATGCTTCGTGTGTTTGGTATAAAGGCATGAGTTGCCAAAGCATGAGGTGAGCATGTCAGTGTTTATCACACCAGGATTAAGCGCAACAATTGCAAGTCCACTGGGCAACTCCTTTGCCACAAATCTAGATAAACCTCGACGCTTCCATTTCAAGACACAATAAGGTGCTACCGTTCAAACATTATTATGTGTCGTGAAAAGTGAGCCAAATTTCATCATGAAGCATAGACTGGGAAAGGGTATAAAATAGAAATATTTGGCTAAAAGACATCGAATAACCCTAAATTTGTGAATCTAACTTGATGGGATATGATCCCACGTTGGTTCCACATAAAAGTGTAGAGTGGTATTTAAGCTTGAGAGGTTCTCCCAACTATCAAGCTAGTTTTGAATCGGGCTCTATCGGGCTCGTACCTATCATTAGTGCTTTCATTAAGAGCCATTAATCGTAAGCGCACCGGAAGGAGAGGACTACCTAGTGCCCCGAGAGGGTCCGAAGTGAACCCATCCAAAGTATGAGCCAGCCCACAAAGTCGTTTCTGGGGGCGTGGCAATGATACGATCCCACACTTGCCCGTAAGCATGAAAGTGTGAAGTGGTAGTTAGCTTCTGAGAAGCTCTCTCACTTATCAAAGTGTCCTTTGAGTTAGGCTCTCCTATTGGGCTTTCTAGTACCCTTCATGTGTTTTCTGAAAATAATCCCTTTTGACAAAAATGTCCTTATTCTGTAAGTATTTACATTGTCTCTTTGAAAGTTAAGGGTTTGTTTTTGCAAGAAAATATGACATTTTTGTTAAAATGAGCCAAATTTGATGAAGGATCATATTTAAAAAATTTGATTTTCTAAAAGGTCATTTAATCAACCACCCTTATAAATAGAAAGCTAAAGACTTAGGGTAATCTCTAAGTCATTCACAATTCAAATGACATGATCAAAAGTCTGTTGGTGTTTATATGGCTATGGTAGGTCTAAAAATGTAACCTAAATACCTTTTTTTTTTTTATGGATAAATATACGTGATATGCAAATGCCAAATCGCAAAGCACAAAATCCTCTTAAAAAGTAAAATTCAGTCAGATACTGGTGGTAAATGTAAAAAGGGGTCTTTGTCCTTCTAATATGTGAATTATCATCAGCTTAATGTTAACAATGTACCAAGGTTCGAGGATCGGGTGGTATTTCAATTATCGTACCCTTCTAATATGTGAATTATCATCAGGTAGTTTTAATGTTATCATGTACCAAGGCTCGAGATTGGTGGCTTCAATTATCATATCCGATTGACTCCTCTCTCGCAAACAATACTTACTAACCATTTAATGCGTGATAACCATGATAAATAAAAACATTACATTTCGGGCCGTGGACCCAAAGGTTAAATTTTAAAGCATAAGGCCACTTTCTTGCCATTCATATTTAAATATTTCAGTTTAATTGGTCATCCACATGATGTGTATGTGTTTATTCCTTTTCGCTTTTTTAATAGCCTGTGATAGTTATTAGACAACTATTAGTACTAATTGAGTGCTTATATTCTCTAGGTTACACTAGTTCTATACCATTATTTCCTTCACCAAAGAAGCACGCTATATTTCCATAAATTGTTTAGATGACAATGTGGGAGTGTAAAGCAAAAGATGCAGCTTATACCATTATGTAGTGTCATATGCATTTTGTCTCTCCTGTTGAATCGAATTTTATCACGTTGCTATTGATTTTGTAGATCATTTAGTTTTTATTCAGAATAGATACATAGTTTGGTTCTTATCGATTAGTGTTGATTGATTTAGTAAGTAACAAACCAAATTTGTGCAAAATCGATGTAGCCGTATGGTTAATTTCTTAAAAGAAGTATGATTATTAATCATGCATTATATGCTGGTTTTTAAAATTCAAATATGCTAATTTCATGAGTCACATTCTCGTTTTTATTTTGATTTGATATCATGCGCTTAATTTCACCTACATCAATTTGGAATATTTATTTCTTCCTATATCGCAAAGATGATAATCTACGCTTCATTTTTCAATGCTATAAGATGTGTTGTTTGAAATAATTAATTTCAGGTAGACATATTAAGTAATAAATAATTTTTTTGAAAGAATAAATAATATCCCTGCTCGTGATCATTGTTTTAATGTGAGTGTCACCGGAGAAAAATTTTTAGTCAACCGTACTCTAGGAATATATTGTTCAATGGGTAGTATACTTGGCCGGGCCGAACGCTTCAAACCTTCATACACCGGACAAGGATAAATATTAAAACTCAATTTGAAAGAGATATAGAAGGACAAAGACCTTTTACATTCATATGCGATTCTCGACTAATTTTCCTTTTTTAAGTGGGTCGTATGCTTTAGTCGGGCATTTGTATATCACGTATATTTAAGGAAAACAAAGTATAATGTGACTCATGACACTTCCTCTAATCTTTCCGAGTCATGCTATTATCATCCATGCCGCTACATCCGAAGGTCAGATGCCGTCTACTTGCTTTACCACTGTATTCATCTCTGAGGTTTTAAAGTGCATGAGGTTTTTTCTTTTTTTCAATCATCGATTTCTCTCCAAATGCCCCGCTTTCCGTTCAACATTGTCATTTTTAGAACTTTCGATGTGATAATCGGTCTCTCAGATATCTTTACACCGGGAGCATGCATTCTCGCTTTTCTTTGGAAGGTCTCATTTCCATTATCTTGTTTACCTTTGTTCGGGAAGTTTATGATTCTACATCCTTGATATTTATGAATTGCTTTGGTCCTGTTTTCATTCTCTATTCTTTCTATGCGAGGGATGGAAAGGGACAAAAGAATAAACAATGCTTACAGCCGAGTCTGGATTCAGAATCCAAAGAGTTTTGGTGACCACCAAACAAAGGCGAAAAGAGACTTATATCCGACTTGAACCGGCTTGTGATTCTGGGGAAGAAACCAAAGAAAGCATCCGTTGGTTTGTTTGATAAATATTTTGTAAGTGGAACAAAAAGACAACCCATATAGAAGGATGAGCAAGGGTCGTGAAGTCAACTACTCGGGGAAAATATTCCTCAGCTAAATAGAGGCTCACGAATTTTGTTTTTTATGATTCGAATGGACGACCACGTACCGATTGAAATGTTAGAAATATGGCCATGTATGTTGCGTGTACAATATTGCCTCCTGAAGGAAGTTCCGATGAGGAGAAGGAAAAGGGTATCGATGTGAACATTTTGGGAGGCTGGAATCTGCAATTTCGATTTCATAAGGCTCGCTACCATTCGGTCTCTACTAAAAATTGCGTGACTATGAATGCATCGAGCCTGGGGATCGGTTATAAAAGAATATATAAGAATTTCTATGAGAAAGCCCGAGCCCGTATCGAGGTCTGGCAAAGATTGTCAAACTCGAGGAAATCCCAATGTGAGCCTTGATGAACTCAGCCGGGAGTTGCCAGCTCCGTACGGCCTGGCTGCAGGGAAGTTTTTTTCGTGTTCGGTCTGCTGAAAACTTCTTCGTTATTTCACGCGTGAGACTTTATCCATGATCAACCGATCGCTTAGATGAGACATGCAACCAAAACGATAATTCCGCATTCGTGGAGTTGCCTCGTATCGTCAGCTTCCTCCGGACAAACAGAGAAAGAGTAAGGGTTCTTTGCCTGGAAGGCAACTCGCAAAGGTGTGGTGCCAAAGCAAAGCCTCGAGAATTTGTGATAAAGAGAAAAAAAAAAATGAAACCAAAGGAAAGTATTATCGTCATTACAACAAACTCGGTCAATGTGGATCCTCGGGGAGAGTTCTATTCCAACTACTGGGCTAGAAAAATTGGGGGAGGGGGATGGGTTTAAAGTGAATGAGGATGAAGAAACAAAATTCAGGATGAAGAAATAGGGAAAGAAGATGAAGAAGTGGAAAATATGGTAGTTAAGATTTGGTTGAAAAGAGAAAACATCATTTCCTCGAGAGACAAGCAAACCTTATTCAAGAGTAAAAATAACAAAATTTTGTTCTTCCAATAAAGAAATTATAATGGGATGACAGCCTGGGACAAAACATGTGCGTGAGAGACTCTTTACAAATCCAAGGCTGTTCGTGGAGATGCTAGCCGCTTCTCGGTAGTTCTGGTGGTCAGTAGAAATGGATGACTCGATGATGTTTCTCCTATATTTTGTGGAGTACATGTTTAACTAGATGGCGTAAAATGGTTCATGGCAGACCCGAGCGCCGCGAGGGATTTTAGATGTACTTCGGCACCCAAGCATAATGAGAGAGAGGTATTTCCTCTCACCAATGACTCCGCCTCGGTATTCGATCCGCGATGTTAAACAAACAGCTGGTCATGGATATCCTATGACACCTGGGGATATCAAACACAGAAGACGAATGCAAACAATGATAAGATCGACCAAGGGCGAGGAGGAGAAGGAGAAGATTGCCATTAGGAATATTATCAGAGAAGCTTGTATCGCGCAGAGAGGTGCTTTGTCTCTCAACCAATACCATGGGCCCAATGTGAGTTTGTCAATCTTGTAAAATGGAGGAAACTCGTAAAGAGAAGGAAATCTTTAAGTGAATAAGTCCAAGACAACTTTTACCCTCAAAGGAGTCGAGTATTCCTGTTAAAGATTTCATTTCACCTCCGCCCATTATTTTCAAGTGTACCGATGGCAAGGCCATGGATACCTCAAAGAGTAGGAAGAATGCGAGGCTCAAACCTTTGTCATTTGCCATTTAATTGAGATCTAATTATCCAAGTCGCATAAGCCGGGCCGACCCTCGAATCTACCAAGGTTAAAGTGAGGAGATTTTTCTCGCACTGCATTGTGATTACTTCCCCACCCCGTAGAAGGCACACCTTATGATGTTCGAGAGGTAAGAACATATTTTTCTGGTTTGCAAGGAACTCCTATTTCAAGAATCATAGGTGTTGCTTCCTCTACGTATGGAACAACATGCATGTAATATGTTTTCAAGCACCCGAGAAGAGTTTGTTATTTATATTGTCGGGCTTCATGGAATGGCCACATGAAAGCCACTCTTAAATAGGTCGTCAAATGCTTGAATATCTAAACTACAAGTCAAAATTGGTATCATAGAAGTTTGAGAAATCAAATTTAAGATTTTCTAATATAAGCATTGAACTTTTTGTGCACTTTCATGATATCCATCGAAATTCTTTTATGTTTCCTTCGAAATTATTTCGATGTGTCACAAGTCATTTCAAGAAGTGAACTTTTCAGGCACTTTCATGATATCCACTGTGGAAATTCTTTATGTTTCCTTTCTGAAATTATTTCGTATGTGTCACAAGATTACTCCGTAATTGAAATTTCTGTGTTTACTACAAGACACAAATAGTCATCAGGACCTCATGGCAATAGAAGGAAAATGCGGTTGTAAAGAAGCTTGATCTTCCCGCTTATAATGCTCCCTGAATTTCAGCATATTTTCTTCTCACAAAGTCAATATGATCCCGACAAAAGAGCTAGTATTAAAAGGTAACTTTTCTTTATCCCATGCCATGATACATGTTAATTTATCCAAATAATTGATCAATGAATTCCACCATTTAAATGATCTCTTTTATCAAGCTTTCATGGTCTACTTTATATCTCCTTTCATTTTTGCTTTTGAAAATTATTGAATGCTTTTCCTAAGGACTATAATTTCCATTTTGTGAATTGGGCTAAGCCACTGCCTCAAATTAAGCTCTTCCTAAAAAAACAGTGGACGTTGTTGAAACAAATGGATATAGACGAGGAGAACGTGATAAGAGCCCCTAGCCACTGTGATGTATTCGCTGGTCGGTGGCTTATCGAAAGGCTTACAGCGATCGTGGTAACTCCTTTATTACAATATATTCCATAAGTCCAAACATTGCTTATGCTAGCTTGGCAGAGGGACTGAGGGCTGTGGGAGGCTTCAAAGTTCAATTCTTATTGGTATATATATAAATGTTGTGGGTTTATATCTTAAGAGCTTAAGCTTTTAGGAGAAGCTGTAGTGTAATAAATTAAAGGTTCATCTTTCTTATCCAATGACGATTATCTCATCTCCTTGTATTACTAACTTTAGGTGTTTCAGCCGACCAAGTGGGCACTGAAAATGAAGAACATGCAGAGAAGCATTTCACTCCAACTATCTCGCATCGACTTTCATCAATGATTGTAATGTTGTCCCTTAGGTGAGTTGTTGCTTTCACAGAAATTTAAAAAAACTACACTTGTTTTTCTTTTTCCTATTTTAAGTTTTTGTCATTCTTTTGTATTTATGTTCATGAGAGAGACATTTTTTTCCCTTTTTCTTTCTTGGACAAAGCACTTATTGAATTATTCATTTTCTCATCAAGTAAGGCCATTAGTGGTTTGTTTAAACAGAGCTATTATGTCGGCATGCTGAGATGAAGATGACCGTGTTTCACGTCTCGAGGCCGGGCCATTAATAAAAACTTGATAAAAAGGACATGTATAATTTGCCTCGCCTCGACAAGTGGATTTCATCATCGAGGGCCTCCATGTCGTGTACAAGGAGCTTTAATTCTTACTTTAGCATATAATTACTGAGCAATTATAGTAAAGCCGTCTGCTTCTCGTGTGGTTTCTCTCGAATGAACAGATAATCAGGTAAGTGGGAGTAAGACGCAATGTGAGATGATCTTAATGGGTTTTATCCTTTGCCGATTACTTTCGCTTAGGTTTTTCCCCTCCCTGGAGAATGTGAGAAACTTTTTAACATTCAACAAAGGGTGCAAACATTCCGCTTAACCGTAGTCAATTCGAAATGGGTTATCAGTACATGGATTTTTCTTCCGTTTCACCCTAATTTGAATGCCCACGTATCACTGGCAGCCTTCTCCATTATCGGCCATTACATTTTGCATATCCTGTGATAATTTTGGCTCGAATTAGCAAAGCCTGCAACTGGGGTGAGGGAAACTATAGGTCTTCTCTATGGATTTCCCGACCGCAAACTACAGGAAAAGCAAATTTAAGCGTTTGGAGATTGCCGCTTTCTCAATGTTATTAAATGAGATTTATGGTCATCACCGATAATGATGAAAAATCTTCCTAGCTTTTGTTAACACTTTATTTTTCCATTTTTTAGGTGAGATTCAACAAGTCGGAGCTTACGGGATCCCCCACTCCAAAGGCTGACAGAGCTTCATATGGGCAAGATCTCTCGAGGAAAGACTTTAATGGCCCGAGCTAATGCATGCTTAGTGTGGCCAGACCTTGTTGAATAACTATGTCGGCTGTCCATAGTACCAAATGGCTGGGCCTTTCCAGCCATAACTCGGTCAGTGGATGCGATCGGGATCTCCCAAATATTGGCAATGGAGGTGGCGAATTAATTGTGGAGGTGGGGGTTTCTCTCACAATTTTTCAGACAAGTTTCACCTTTTTCTCGCACCCTAATCCTTTCTGCCATACCGATTGTTTCCTTGCATAACTTTGAACAGCACTCCAACTAAGCTTCATCTTGGTACCAAGAAAGTTTCGAGGAGATATGTCAATCCTAACTCAATCATATCTCCAAGAAAATGAACGAGCTGAATCTCATCCGATGCCAAGAAGTTCCAAAACGCCCAGGCGCTGATTGGCATGAGATAAAAACTGGAAAGGTACTCCTCTTCAAATATTAATGTCAATCAAAAGAATTTGCTTTTGATTTGAATGTCTTCTAATGAACTATCGCCTCATTATTGCTTGCTCTAAAATTTTACCTCCTCTTTATATTTCGCAGTCCTTTTCTCTCCTCAGACGCATTAACAAAACTTCTTACCTTCTCGGCCGATAAACACAAACCCAAAAGGCATAATCGCCGAAAGGAGTAATCGGTACTAATCGGGAAGGCATTTTCCTACCCTATTACAAATCCTCAACCAATGGGTACGGCTCGAATGTGCTTTCACCCGCACTGTGACAGGATTCTTTCACCGTGAATGCTCGCACTCGCGGCAAGTCCATCCGCCGGTTGTTTCTTTTCATCCGTTTGTCTGCGGAAGCATAATATTCATATTAAATCCAAATCCTACAAGCTCGATTTTATAGAGTTTGTTGTTTAATGTGGTATTGTAGCCGATTGGGAATGAGGTAAATGGGTTCGACCTCTCCTTACAAATTTGAATATTTTATCCTCATTTCTTGATTTGAAAATCCATAACGGACTGACTTCACATAAAGTGTATGGGAACCGCATGCACGTGAGGGAGTCTGAAGCCATGATATTCATGAGTTAACTCAAATCCTACAAACTTGAACTTTAGGTTAATACTTAGATTAGTAAGGAATAGTTTAACATCATCGATATGAAGGTACAAATTCATCAAGAGTTAGACCGTGTGTAAACTATAACCATCAAGTTATTTTTAAAGTAGTTTCTAACAATATATGTGGGTAGCGAGCTTTTGATATACATTCACACCACACTCGAACCCAAATACGCTTTTGAGTGTAATCGCATTTAAGTTAAATTTGTATCAATCCTTGCAAAACTCCATTTGATAATTGGCCCAATCTACGCTACAAGAATTTGATTTGAATTAACATGCTTATAATCTTGACATATATAATCCATATTCGACTCGCTTAAAATTTTATTTTGAATAAATAGGACGACTCAGGTCATAAACATGTCAGTGTCGACGATGATTCATATTTACTCTAATCGACCTTTACCGACTCTTAATTATTGAATAACACATTATTATAAAATCATAAAATAAATTTTCTAACTTTTGGTTATAATTTTTAGTTCCAAGTCCAAGTAGTCCTAATAAGTATTAGCATATCTGAATTTATAATAAGTCTTAACCAATATAACAAGAAGAAAATATTGTCATAATAATGTATAATGTGTTATGTTCAAAATCCTAACTTTCCAATTTAATGATCATCCTTTTATTAAATATAGTGTTATTTGAAGAACATCTTCATTTATTAAATTATAACAATAATTACATAGAAGCTTCAATTTTCTAATGCATGTTTTCAATAACATGCTTTGATTTTTTCACCATAGAATATCATTCTCTTCCTTTTATTTTCTAACAAATAATATTAATATTTTCTCACGAAAGTGATTTGAAATCTCTCGTTTCTAAAATTTATTTATGGAAACAACCGATGGCCTCAGATTATATATTACATTGTATATATATATATATATATATATATATATATATATATATATATATATATATATATATATATAATAAAAATAAGATTTGTTTATGATGGATTCGCATAAGAGAAGCAAGGTTGTGGGCTCATGATAATTTAATATTTTTACGAGAAACATAGAGAATATCTCGAAATATTCGGGATATAAAATAAGGAATGTTATGAAATAATTTTATTATTATTCCCATCACTAAAGAATGCTATATAACAATCGACTCAATCTAAATAAAACAAAATGAATTTGATTATTTTGCATGAATGAAGACTCTGGCATATCATTGTTTGTAATATTTTCTTTCTTTTAATAGAACTTTCAGAAGTGTAGAAGATGGATTAATTTTTCCATAAGGTAAATCGCTAAATTCCTTTTCATCTTCCATTATATACGGTTTTGCGTATACTGTAAATTACTGAAAAAATTCACTACAAGTATCGGCAAATCGGAAATGATGTCCCTCCTCCTTTAGCATTTGCACTGGGGCAAAAACTGAAGGAAGCTGTAGAAAAGAAACATTCAAAACAGTTGGACTGAATCAAGGTTTCTGGATATGGTATCTCATTTTCTCTCAATATATATTTATATATGTATGCTGTATATATCCATACATCTATCCATATATATAGATGATGGATATATAAATTTATAAAAATATCACTGTAGAAAAAACAAGATAAATCGGGTTAATTATCATCATAATAGTTTAGTCAATAAGTAAAGAGCATGAGATTAATATTGAACCTAAATCTTACAGCTCGAGTTTTTAGAGAGTCGGGCTTTAATGGTATCGAACTTGGCCTGGGCAGAGGTCCCTTGGCTCACGACTTCTTGCAATTTTAATCCTCATTTGTTTATTTGAAAGTCCATAAAGAACTCTATTGCCTGCTTAACTTTCAATGTGCTGTAATGAGGCCACACGTGAGGAGGGGTGTATTCATTAAATCGAAACTTACAAGTTTGGTTTTAAGAAAGTTGATCACTTAACAATATATATAGACAAATGAATATATAAATCAAGAATGTCATGATGTAATCAGTTCGAAAAACAAAGAGTATAGAAATTGGATAGCTTATCATTATAACTGGTTTAGCTATAATGGAATACACTCTCTTTCCAAGTGTTGTATTAAGAAATGATACAAGAATTGATATCGGTGGACCATAGAGGCCTCTTCTAGGTTCCCAACTCTCCTAAAAGCTCAATCTTGTAGAATTCGGGGTTTAATATGAATATCATGTCTTTTAAAAAACAAAACCAAACAAAATCATGCTTATGACTTTCAAATTAACAAATCGGGGTAAATTTCAAGAGTATAACCCAATCTCCATGCAAACCTCCATTTAGACCAAGTTCTAATACCATATTAAACGACCAACTCTCCTAAAAGCTCAAACTTGCAGGATTTTTGACAAAATAGGGTCGGATTTTTTCTACTTATAATGTAGTAGAATGTAGATGGCCAAAGGGTATACCTCATCTCCAAGTTGAGTCTAGCAAGCTTAACTTCAGAATCTAGATCTCAAATGGGAAACTTGATTATTCTCGAATTCTCTAAATAATCTATTAAAGTTCAATACTACATACTTTTCTAAATCTCCCAGATCTTTTCTCGAAACAGCCATCACCACTACCTCGCCAAGAACATACTACCTCTCATGGCTTGATACTATTCCATCCGCAAAGAGGTGAAACAAATGCCTACTTCACCAACCCCAAAATTCTCATAGTCGGATTTTGACGTTGAAATTTACAAAGTTATAAGAGGTAATTTTTTTTTTTTATGGTCAAGAAAAGGCGTATATTGGAAAAATGGTAATTATAAGCCTTCATCAATATCATACGAAGATGCAAAAGTATATAGTTTTATGTTAGCTTCGCTGTTCTTCCTTGTAACGATTCTCGTCCAACTATATGTGATATTGTCCTGGCTTGGGTTTAAGGGGCCCCCTGTGGTTTTAAAACACGCTTACTAGGTCGAGATGAGCTCATACTTATATAGTACTAGGAAGTTTCTCCCTATCCGATGTGTGATGTGACAACACCATCTCCATGCAAACACAACATCCCTTGTCAGGTTCCATGGGACGCAGACTAAACAGAAAACACCCCACGGGTCAAACTAATCGCACTTCACATAAGGGCTCTGGGATCAACTTTCATACCATTTGTAATGACCTGTGTTAACCATATATAGATATTGTCCACTTCTGTGCCTAAGGGGCCCTCACTTCGCTTTAAACGTGTCTCGCTAGGGTCGAGATGATCTCATACTCTATATATAGTTCAAGAAAGTTTCTCCCTATTCGATGTGGGATGACATCCCACCTCCCTAATAATCTGAAATGGTAATTACATACATAAGCTCGCACTTTGGTACGCCTTCAAAACAAATGAACGCTTTTCATATAGGATAACAAGTATGGCATTCGACTCAGATTGAGTGCGGCATATGGGCATTTTTGTAATTTTATCATATCCAAAGACTTTGAAATTTGAATCTCATTTGTTTATATGAAAGTCCATGATATACTTACTTTGGTTCGTTTAACTCTCCAAGTACGAGTACATGGGGTCACATGAGGGAGAGTGTTGAGAAACATGATAGTCATATTACCTTCCTATACTATGCCTATAGAATTCACCCAAATACTTATATTATGTTTGGTTTTATTAAAGTAATAAGAATGGATGGAAAAATATATTAAAATTTTTAGGAACTTTGAATACTAAAAGAGAAATTAAGTAATAAAGTTTAAAGAAGCATGTAAAAATAATTTTATTAACTTGAAAGTTATTTTTTCACTTTTTTCCTTTTATGTTTCTTAATTTTTTTCTTTGCATTTTCTCTCCGAGTTTCTAATAAGTCACAAACTCAACAACCATAAATCTCAAGCCAACAACCTTTCAAAAAGTCAATCTTAGTTATCGCTTGATGTCCCATTATCCATTTGTCCCATTATTTATTATTTTATAGAAATATTTGGATAAAAGACATCAAATAATGCAAGATTTGTGAATCTAACCTATCCCGCAGGCTTAAAACATAACCCTTTTTTAACAAAATGTCCATTTCTATTTCATGCATTTACATTATGTTTTAAAATGAGTTATTTTTGGTAATAAAACAAATTAAGAGTATATTTTATCAAAATCATACCAAAATCATGGGATCAAATTTCCAAAATTGATTTTTAAAAGGTCTTAATCAAATCACTATATTTTATATACTATTATCTATTAGTTCTTACGTGTTTGGTTTTAGGGTTTCATGTATTAGTTTTATTTCTCATGCCATGGCTCAGAGGTGAAAATAGGGATGATGGTGGTTACAAGGATATTTGTATTTAATCTTGTCAAATGAATAAAGAGACACACGAGAAAAATTCAGATTTTTGTGATTTGTTTTCACCCGACCCGAAAAGAGCATCTTCTTAATTTTATTTTTTTAAGCTTTTACTAAGACCCCTTAAAAACAAGAAACTGGTTATTTGATCGTCTCACAATTTATTATCAGGTATAATCATTTCATTTCTTTTACTATACTGGGAAGATGGAATTTCTAATCTTGGTGCCTTTTTTTTCTGAAACAGGATATTACTACAATGCCCTCCAGATCTTCTCACTTAGTTAAGTCCAATCTAGTGCATCAGAAGGACCAAAATGACCAGAATTAGATTTTGAAATTCATAGGCTAAAAGAGGTAAAAAGACAGCATCCTTCCATATTACATACTTATACATATCCAACCATTAGAAACTTTGTTACGATGAAATGAACTCGTTAAAACATAATATCTCATATTAAACTCGAATCCTATAAGTTTAAGCTTTAGGAGTGAATCGTCATTTAATATGGTATCGTAGCTATTTCAGAGGTCCCGAGTTCGATCTATTTCTCTCCCGTAATTTATTCCTATATTTATTGATTTGTGTTAAACGATCAACTCTCCTATGAATTTTCACGTGATAGTTCCTGGTCCCCATATAACCCATCTCATGCCTCGCACTTGATAGTCAAACAAACCAAAGCTAATTTTTCTTTTTTTTTTTTCTCAAAATTTTTTCACGTAAGCTTCTACATGTGCCCGGCCTTCGAGCCTGATATAGTTTCAATTCAGTCACAAATCAAGAATCTTAAACAAAACAAAATAAAATTTGACTCATTTACCAAATCATCGACAAAGGAACAGAATTAGGATTATCTTATTATACAAGTTCTTGATATTTCTTTCTTCTGGAAAATAATATTGATTCCACTGCTAATTTCCTTTCCATGCAGAGAAATCAGAGAGGCAGATTGTGGAGGAAAATAAAAAAGAAAGTGTTCAAACAAAATATAGAGAGGTTGCTGAATTAGATATCTGGATTTCTTTCTTTTGTTCCCCTTTTCTTTGAGGTGATTAGATTTTTTATTTTTGATTAATTTTACTGATTTATTTATTTATTTTAGTTTTGATCCAAACCGTAATTCGTGATATTTTGTAAAGCTTAGTAAATATCGGGTGGGAACTTCTAAATCCATAGTTATTTTTTATGTTTCTCAAGTAGTACTATTAAGAATATGCTCAAGTTCTTGAAAATTTTGTGAGAAAAATGTAACGAAGAAAATAAAAAGAAGGTTAAGAAAATTAAAATTAATGTTTATTTTTATTTATTAGCAAAAACTTATTAATTTAAATATGCATCAATTTCTAATTTATTTGAATATATATATATATATATATATATATATATATATATATATATATATATATATATCTCTACATTTTCTATGAACAAACTATCATTAGGAGAAAATAATTTTTCTTTAACACTTTTTTTCTCCTTGGATTACTTTTTTTGAGAGAAACATCACTTATATTCACTTTGCATCCTATCATATAGTATTGTATGTTATTATTTTATTTATTTTATATTGCATCATAATGTTCTATTTTTTATAAATTTATTCTCACGTACTAAGCCTAGAAGCCTAAATTGAGCCTTAGTCACTTAAAATATAGATAAAATTGAATTAAACTAAAATGGTGATTTGATTAAAGGGAATCCGCTTTAAAAGGACAACCAGAGAAAAAATTACAAATATAACCGTTTGTTAAAAACCTAAAGAGAAAGATAAAACAAGCTTATTTCGATAAGTTTACCTTTCCCCTTAACCACCCATAGTTTGCTTTTATTTCTCTCCAATTTTTTCTTATATTTCCCTCGTGTCCTACGAGCTCTTCTTATTATTCCAACTCTTTCCCCTCATAGATTATCCTTAGATTTGATCCTCCACATCTTCCAATTTAAAAAAACCCATTAGTATAGGAGACATCTCAACCCTTCGTGTTGTAACTCGATTTATAGTTAAGTCTTAAAATAAATAGCTACTAATGTAAGAATCTTGACTTAACCATCTTTAATTTGAATTTAACGATAGTTAAGCCGATAAAATAACTACCGATTTAAGAACCTTAGTTTAACTCTCCTCTGCTATAACTTAAAAATAGTTAAGTCTAGACTAAATAGTTACCGATAAAAGAACTTTGATTTAACCCTTCAAGTTGTAACTAAATGATAGCTTAAGTCCAAATAAAATAATTACGACGAAGAACCTCGTTTAAACCCCTTTCAAGTTATTATAACTTAATGGTAGTTAAGTTTGATTAAATAGCTACTGATAGAAATAACTTTATTCTAACCTCTTCAAGTTGTAACTAAGCGGATGTTAAGTCCAAACCAAATAACTACCGATTTAGGGAACCTTAGTTTAACCCCTTCAAGTTATAACTTAATAGTAGTTAAGTCTAGGACAAAAATAACTATTATTAAAAGAACATTGACTTAATCCTTACTTGTTGTCACTGACGATAGTTAAGTCTAGAATAAATAACTACTTATCCAAGAACCTCGACTTAACTCCCAGTTTCAAGGACAACCTTTCTAACAAAGATCCTTCTTTTCTTCAAACATCAACGAATTCTCTTTTTTCACCCCCATGTATAGTACCCCTTGTAATTCCAACAACTTTTGTTATGCTAACCCATCAGAATCTCTCAGAGTCTACTCTTGATTTAACACATTGAAACATTCACCCCATTAGCCGGGTGGGTCTCACTTAAAAATGAGAAATGCTCACTCCTGATCCCAAGGAGGCAGTGTCACAAAGTCTTTGGATTAGGGCTTTTTTATCTTGAACAAAATCCTCCCTCACAAACCAGAATTGAATGAGGAGTTGGAGGGAAGAAATGGGGTTGGCGTGGAGAGACACCTTGGAGGGGTATTTTTGTCCGAAATTGGTGTTTTTGAAGGTTATCAAAGTAAGAGGTTATATTTGCAATTTTTTTTATTTGTCCCTTTTAAATGGGGAATTAAATGACTCTAAAAACCTCCAAAATTTGAAATTAATCTTCATCAATTTTTTATCTAATTTTGACAAAATTGTCCATCTTGTTTCCTGGGTAACATGAAATAGGAAAATAGCATTTTGTTCAAAATGGGGTTATATTTCATAATAATAATAATAATAATAATGCATATGATGTTAGATTCATACATTTAAGGGTATTTACAGTCTTTTAACCAATAATTCAAAGAAAAATCTCAAAAAATATTTGGAAAATGACTTCTTACAAAATTAACCTTGAAAATGTCACATTTGGACCAAAAAGCCCTTGAATGTAAAACGTAAATCGACCATTTCTTATCCCATCTCCTATATCATATTTGTTCAAAAAAGTGTCTTTTTGCATTTAAAAAAGGTTAATTTACAAATAACTTATGGATTTGCCTTTCATTTAAACTATATCTAAGACAAATGTTAGGTGAAGTTTTTTTTCTCCCGAAATTCTTCTCGACCCATTTTTGGAAATAGAAATCGGAATTGAAGGGGAGTACATTTGTACCATGATACCATTTCAAAGATATAAATCATAATCCTTTACAGATGGGTTTTATTTACATGGCAAAGTCAGAAAAAATAAAAAAATAAATAAATAAGTAAATTTCTTTGTTTTTACTTTTTTTTTGTGGGGAGCTAAACACTTTAGTTATATATTACTCCCACCGGACCTCAAATCAACACAAGAAACCAAACAAGCTCCTATATTTTTCATTTAACAAGAATCATACAAGTACGCGACCAGACCACAAAGTAATCATACCATGATACCAAAATAATTTTTTTCCCCTTTTTATATTCCTTCTCACACCATCTTCTAATCTATTTGAAGAAGAATATGAATCACAATATCATCGTATACAATAGACATCAAAATCTTAACGAGATTCTACGAAAACTTCTTTTTTTTTTTTTTTTTCCATTCTTAAGATACAATAATTAAGGAAAATGAAATGAATTTGTCATTCTTATCCTCTATTCCATGTTCCAAACTAGAGCTGTAATTTCTGACCGCACTGATACGTAGAAAAGCTCGACCCGATTAAAAACTCGAAGTCGAACTCAATCGAGCTTTATTTCAAATGTTCGAAACTCGACTGATAAAGCCCAATTCAATTAAAAATTAATAAATAACATACTCAAACTTGACTCGATCAACTCCGAGTCGAATTCGAAAGTATTCAAACGAATAAAGCCAAGTAGCTTTGACTCGCTTACACCCTTATTATTCCAACGTTAACTTTAACAATGTTCCAAATGCATCCTTAAGGATGTTCACCGACTTATTCATGAAAACTTTGAGTAAATACTCAAGAGTTAGACAGAAATGCTAGAAAATGTGATGCAATATATCCAACAAAACTCCTATACCATATGGTTTTCATTTCAATGTCCTAAGTTTTGGTATTATCTCATGAACCATTTCCTACAACATCATTAAGCAAATCAAACAATTTTCTGCTTGTGAACTACTAGACCTAAGGAATTAATGGATCAATCTAACAGACACCCTAAGAATCGATGATAACGAAGCTTTACAAACTTTGGCTTTGTTCTAATTTAAGGGAATCACAATAAAAAAGAGAGAAGAGTTACTGTTTAATTAGCCGAAAGCTTTGTTTAGAAGAGGGAGATGATGATATGCCTCCATCAAAATCAAACAGTGAGAGACGCGCCGTCAGTTCTGGCCGTGAGATTCAGATTACCGGGCGCCCTCGAGCCCGTAAATCAGGAGTCATGTGAGAAACGCGGGTGTTTTTCAATAATCTTATTGCGACGCTTTTATTTGTGTGTGAGGACGATTCAAACAGTAAAGTTTTATCTGACACCAAGATATCAAATTATGATCATCAATATGTTAAAGAACTGAAGTCGTAGATATTCTAGCCATTATATTATTAAATTTCTAGGTTTTATAATGATTTATCATGTTATATTAACATTATTATCTGTTTCATTCTTTTATGGTTTTTAGCAATTGTATCCCCCTGCTCTAAGGGATTTAGTCAATTTACCAATTGTTATTCCAGAACACCGGCAAAGTGATACGTGTTCATCAAACCCGACTCTATAGTTTTCATTTCCATAAAGCACTTCGCTTGAAGGAATACCCTACATACAACTCTACGGTCATCGAGAACTTGAAAAGTATTAGTGGAAAGGAAAAATGTTAACAAAAATGATTTTATCATGTGAACAGCCCACAGAAATTTTAGACACTTACTTCTTGATGCTTTGGTCTCTCGACAATGCTTCGATTCGTCTCCAAGCTTTACGTAAATCCTTCTAAAATTTGTCTAACAGACATGACTGGTCATTTCAATGTACTTTTAAATATACTGAAACGGCCAAGTCCATTCAAGCCGTTTGGCTAAAATGGGCAGCTCATTGACCCACTTTAGCTGGAGCCTACTTTTGGTTAGCTCAACTCGATTCTATGCGTGTCACATATCAAAAGGGACTGACATTGTAATTAAAAATAAATAAATAATAATTTTAAAAATTTTATATTTTGTAAAATAAAATTTATGTTAAAATATTAATAATTTATTGTTATGTTCTTAAAAGACTATTTAAAATAAATTATTTTAGTTATATTTATTTATTTTTAAATTATTTGTCATACTAATACTATTTTATTTTATAAAAAATAATTATTTAATAACTATTATTTTGTCTATAAACAACTATTTTTTATAATATAAAAACTAATATTGCTTAAATAATTAGAAAATATTACGCAATAATAAAAATTATAATAAAATATCAAATCAGCTGCTGCATCAACCCTACCAAGTCCTAATATGCTACGACGACTCAGTCAAAGCCAATAGGCCTTAGTTCTATTCAAGCCATCATTTTCTCAGCCCGACCCTCAAAAAATGCAGGCTAAAGTGGGCCGAGCCCATATTCCCACCTCTACTTTTAAAAGACTCATGTATATTTTAGCTCGATGTCATCATGTTTTTCTTTCACTTGACATGCATGCATGAAATTGTTTTAACGGAATATCGTGTTAGTAGACAAGAAGTGAAAATAAAGAGTCAAATATATAATTGTAAGGGATTAAAAAAGAAAGATACCATGCTTCTCGTGTTTGGTATAAAGCAAGAAGTAGAGGTGTAAAACTACGGTTTTATTTTTTAAAATGTAAAATCTTAGTCACCAACTACGGCTTTGACAAGAACACACTAGTTTGAGATTATTAAATGACCACTTCCCGAAAGTTCAAGTCAGAATTTGAGTTTAATACTAATGATCATGTTTTAACATGTACTTTTCTTAAAAACGATTAGATTGATATTTAAAAAAAGTATTATTTTGGGACAAAACTTCATATATTAACAAGGGAAAAGAAAGATACTCATGCTTCGTGTGTTCGTATAAAGGCATGAGTTGCCAAAGCATGAGGTGAGCATGTCGTTTATCACACCGTGATTTGCGCAACAATTGCAAGTCCACTGGCAACTTTGCCAAATCTAGATAACCTCGATTGCCCATTTTGAAGCACAATAAGGTGCTACCTATTCAAACATTATTATGTGTCAAAAGTGAGCCAAATTTCATCATGAAGCATAGACTCGTGAAAGGGTATGTGGCCAGAAATATTCAAGCAAAGACATCGAATAACCCTAAATTTGTAAATCTAACTGATGGGATATGATCCTACTTGGTTCCACATAAAAGTGTAGAGTGTGGTATTTAAGCCTCAGAGGTTCTCCCCACCCATCGCTTGCTTAATCGGGCTCTCCCTATCGGGTTCGGGGTACTCATCATTGCTTTCATTAAGAGCCGGGCGTGAACTCGTAAAGCGCTACCTGGAAAGAGACTACCTAGTGCCCGAGAGGGTCCGGCGAAATCTATCTCAAAGTATGAGCCGTCCAATAAGTCGTTTCTGGGGGCGGCAATGATACGATCCCACACGGCCTCGCATGAAAGTGTGAAGTGGTAGTTGTGCTTGAGAAGTTCTCTTATCAAAGGTGTCCTTTGAGTTAGGCTCTCCTATTGGGCTTAGGTAATTCATGTGTTTTCTTTGAAAAATAATCCCTTTGGACAAAATGTCTGGTTTCAAGTATTTACTGTTTTTGAAAAGAAGTGGTTTGTTTGGTAAGAAAATAAGGACATTTTAAAATCGAGTGCCAAAAAATTTGATGAAGGATCATTTAAAAAAATTGGATCTTTCAAAAGGTCATTTAATCAAATCAATTCTATAAAATAGAAAAAGTTTCGAAAGACTTAGGTACCCTAAGTCATTCAAGCAATTCAAATGACATGATCAAAAGCCTGCTTATGTTTATATGGCTATGGTAGGTCTAAAAATGTAACCTAAATACCTTTTTATACAAATATACGTGATATGCAAATGCCAACTGTAAAGCATGCAACCCTTAAAAAGGAAAATTAGTCAGATACTATATGAATGTAAAAAAAGGGTCTTGGTCCTTCTAATATGTGAATTATCATTGTGTGCTTAATGTTATCAATGTACCAAGGCTCGAGGATTGGTGGTATTTCAATTATCAGTCCTTCTAATATGTGAATTATCATTGTGTGCTTAATGTTATCAATGTACCAAGGCTCGAGGATTGGTGGTATTTCAATTATCATATCTGGATTGATTCTCTCACAAACAATACTTACTAACCATTTAATGCGGGTGATAACCATGATGTAAATAAAAACATTTTGACATTTTGGCCTGGGACCTGAAGTGTTAAATTTTTAAAAAGCATAAGGCTAATTGCCATTCATTTAAAATATTTTCAAGGTAGATTAATTGGTCATCCACATGATGTATGTGTTTGCTCCTTTTCATTCTTTTTTTAATAATCAGATAGCTATTAGGACAACTATTAGTATCATTGAAAAGTGCTTATATTCTCTGTGGTTACAATTAGTTCTATAAAATTTATTATATTTCCTTCACTTAAGAAGCACGTTTATATTTCCATAAATTGTTTAGATGATAATGTGGAGGTAAAGTAAAAGATGCGCTATACCATTATGTGGGGCTTGTTACATTTTGTCTTCCCTGTTGGAATTGAATTTTATCACGTGCAAGCATGATTTTGTAGATTGCTTGGTTTTTATTTTGTAATAGATACATAGTTTGGCTCATTGATTGGGTGTTGATTGATTTAGTAAGTACAAACCAAATTTAGTAAATCGATGTAGTCGTATGGTTAATTTCTTTAGTAAAGAAGTATGATTATTAATCATGCATTATAAGGCCGTTTTAAATTCAAATATGCTAATTTCTATGAGTCACACTGCTTTATTTTGATTTGATATCATGCGCTTAATTTCACCTACATCAATTTGAATATTTACATTTCCTTCTATACGTGCATGATAACTATTGCTCATTTTCAACGTTATAAGATGTGTTTGCTTGAATAATTAATTTTCAGGTGTATATTAAGTAATAAATAATTTTTTTTGAAAGAATAAATAATATCCCCGTCGCATCATTGTTTTAATGAGTGTCATCGATAAAAATTTTTAGTCAACCTGCACTTTTAACATATTGTTTACTGGTATACTGCACGGATTTAACGCCTTCAAACCTTCATATTAATCGGACAAGGATAAATATTAAAACTCACTCAAAGAGATATTAAGGACAAAGACCCCTTTTTACATTCATATAGTATCTTGACTAATTTTCCTTTTTAAGGGGGGTTGTAATGCTTTAGTTGGCATTTGGTATCACGTATATTTAAGGAAAACAGCTATAATAGACCTCCAAATTTATCTTAATTTTCGAGTCATGCTATTATCATCCATGTCAAGCATCCGGCGCTGTACGTCGTTCACTTTGTTCTTTACCACTCGTATTCATCTCGAGGTTTTAGCAGATGTTTTTTTTTTTCAATCATTGATTTCTTCCAAATGCCCGCTTTCCGGTTCAACATTGCTATTTTTTGTGAACTTTCATGTGATACCTTCCTAGATGATTCTACACCATATACTCCTCGGCTTTTCTTTGAATGTCCCATTTCCATTATCTTGTTTACCTTTTGTTCCGGGAAGTTTATGATTCTACACCCTTGACATTTATGAATCGCTTTGGTCCGCTTTTCATTCTCTCATTCTTCAGAGTGATGGAAAGGACAAAAGCAATTAAACAATGCTTACGCTTCTCGGAAATCGATGATTCGTAATCCGAAGTTTCGCGACTCACCAAACAAAGGCGAAAGAGACTTATATCCGACTTTGAACTCCGGCTTGCGGATTCTGTGGAAGAAACCAAAGTAAAGCATCCGCTTTGGTTAATTGCTTGATAAATATTTTAAGTGAACAAAAAAGACAACCTACAGAGAAGGATGAGCAAGTGGTCAGTGGAAGTCAAGTACTGGGGAAAATATTCCTAGGCCAAATAGAGGCCTACAAATTTTGTTTTTATGATTCACTGGACGACCACATCCGATTGAAATGTTGGGGAAATACGTAATAATGTGATGTTGCGTACAATATCATCGAAGGGAAGTTCTGAATGAGAGTAAGGAAAAGTGGTATCGTGATGTGAACATTTCGGGAGGGTCGAATCTCGCAATTCCGGATTCGAGGAAGGCCTCGCTACCATTCGGGTCTCTACTAAAATTGCGTACTATGAATGCATCGAGCCTAGGATCGCTATAAAGAATATATAAGAATTTCTATGAGAAAGCCCAGCCTCAGATTGAGGTCTATAAAGATTGTCAAACTCTTTGTGGAGGAAATCCCAATGCGAGTCATGGAACTCGGTAGCCGGAGTTGTTACCCCATGGCTCAAGGTAGAAGTTTTTCTGTGTCGTCCGCTGAAAACTTTGTTATTTCACGTGAGACTTTATCCACGATCAACCATCGGGCTTAGATGAGACATGCAACCAAAACGATAACGCATTCTCGTGAGCTCGCTCAGACTACCGCCTCCGACAAACAGAGAAAGAGTATGGTTCTTTGCCCGGGAAGGCAACTCGCAGCATAGGGTGCCAAAGCAAAGCCTCGAGAATTTGTGATAAAGAGAAAAATGAAACCAAAGCGGAAAGTAATATCGCCTACTACAACAAAACCGGGTCAATGTGGATCCGGGGAGAGTTCTATTCCAACTACTTGCTTAAAAATTAGAGGGGGACGGGCTTTAAAGTGAATGAGGATGAAGAAACAGAACGAGGATGAAGAAAGTAGGAAAGAAGTGACAAAGAAGTGGAAAATATGGAGTTAAGATTCCGAGGTTGAAAAGAGAAAACATCATTTCGAGAAGATTAAGAAACCTTATTCAAGAGGGTAAACCAACAAAATTTTTTGTTCTTCCAATAAAGAAATTACATGGGATGGACAAATGGACAAACATGTGCAGTGAGAGACTCTTTACAAACCCGCTATTGTTCGTGAGATGCTAGCTGTCACGCAGTAGTTCCTTGCGGCCAGAAATGGATGACTCCGCATGATGTTTCTCCCATATATTTCAGGAGGCTACGCTCGAATCTGATGGCGTAAAAATGGTCCGCGGCGCATCGATGTCGCTGCGAGGATTTTAGACGCTTCGCACCAAAGTAAGCAACAGAGAGAGGTATTTCTCTCGCACCAACGACGCCTCGTATTCGCATCTCATGATGTTAAACAATAGTGGTCATGGATATCCTGGCCGACACTCGGGATATCGCGACAGGAAGACGAATGCAAACAATGATAAGATTGACCTGCAAGGGCAAGAGGGAGAGGAGAAGGAGAAGATCACATTAGAATATTATCGAAGCTTCAGATTGGCCAGAGAGAGGTGCTTTGTCTCTCAACCAATACCACGGGCCTCAGCTTAGCTCATTAATCTTGTAAAATGGAGGAAACTCGAAAGAGTATGAAATCTTTTAAAGTGAACAAGTCCGCCATAACTTTTAGCCTCAAAGGAGCCGAGTATTCGTTAAAGATTTTGTCTACCTCCTCGCCCCCATTATTTTCGTGTCACGGCAAGGCCACAATTACCCCAAAGAGTGAAGAATGCGAGGCTCAGCGTAAACCTTTGGCTGTTTAAGCATTCCATCGGAGATCGGCGGTCAAGTCGCATAAGCTGGCCGACCTCGACCTACCAAGGTTAGCGAGGAGATTTTTCGTAATGGGAGGATATTTCACCGTAGAAGTGCACACCCTCTCGATGTTCGAGGTAAGAACATAGCTGGCTCGCAAGGAACTCCTATTTCAAGAATCATAGGTGTTGCTTCCCTCTATAAAGGGAACAACATGCATGTAATATGTTTTCAAGCACCCCGAGAAGATTTGCTATTTATATTGTCGGGCTTTTATAGAATGGCCACATGAAAGCCACTTTAAATAGTCACAAATGCTTGAATATCTAAACTACAAGTCAAAATCGTATCATGGGCTTGAGGAAATCAAATTTAAGATTTTCTAATATAAGCATTGAACTTTGCGGCACTTTCATGATATCCATCAGAAATTCTTTTATGTTTCCTTTCTTCGAAAATTATTTTATGTGTCACAAGATTACCTCAAGAAGCATGGAACTACAGGCACTTTCATGATATCCATCAGGAAATTCTTTTATGTTTCCTTTCAAATTATTTCGATGTGTCACAAGATTACTCCAGAATTGAAATTTCGTGTTTACTACAAAACATACAAATAGTCAGATTCCTCTCATGGCAATAAGGAAAATGCGGTTAGAAAGAAGCTTGATCTTCCCGCTTATAATGCCCCCGGGCCGAATTTCAGCATATTTTCTTCCGTCAAAAGTCAATATGATCCTGACAAAGAGCTATTAAAAAGGTAACTTTTCTTTTTATCCCATGCCATGATACATGTTAATTTATCCAAATAATTGATCAATGAATTCCACCATTTAAATGATCTCTTTTTATTGCTTTCATGGTCTACTTTATATCTCCTTTTCATTTTTGCTTTTGAAAATTATTGAATGCTTTTTCTCTCTAAGGACTATAATTTCATTTTGTGAACAAGGCGCTCGTCTCAAATTAAGCTCTTCCAAAAACAGTGGACGCGGTCAAAACAAACGGATATGTATCGAGGAGAACGGATAAGAGCCCCCTAGCCACTCTAGATGTATTCGCCGGTTTGCGGTGGCTTATCTAAGGCTTACAATGAGTCGGTAACTTCCTTTTATTACAATATATTCCATAAGTCCGTAAACATCGCTTATGTTAGCTCGTGTAGGACTCGAGGGCTCGTGGGAGGCTTCCTGTTCAATTCTTATTGGTATATATATATAATGTTGTGGGTTTATATCTTAAGAGCTTAAGCTTTTAGAGAAGCTGCAGTGTAATAAATTAAAGGTTCATCTTTCTTATCCAATGACGACATCTCATCTCCTTGTATTACTAACTTTAGGTGTTTCAACACCAAGTGGGCAATTGAAATGAAGAACATGGTGAGTAAGCATTTCACCTTAACCATTCAGACTCTCCGACTTTCATCAATGATTGTAATGTTATCCTTAGGTGAGTTGTTAACATTAGAAATTTAAAAAACTACACTTGTTTTTCTTTCTTATTTGTTTCTTGTCATTCTTTTCTGTATTTATGTTCATGAGAGACATTTTTTCCCTTTTTCTTTCGATCAAAGCACTTATCAATTATTCATTTTCTCATTGCTAAGCAAATATTAGTGGTTTGTTTAAACAGAGCTATTAAGTGTCGGTACAAGTGAGATGAAGATGACTCCGTGTTTCCACGTCTGAAATGAAGCAATGGTAAAAAATTCTGATAAAAAGGACATACATAATTCGCTTCGCCCTCGACAAGTGGATTTCATCATCTGAGGCCTCCCATGTCTCGTGCACAAGGAGCTTCGCACTCCTTACTTACATACCTACTTCGTGAGCAATTTTATAAAGCTCTGTTTTCCTGCGCGGTGGCTGAATGAACAGTATAACTGTGGTATGGAGTAAGACGCAAATGTGAGATGATCTTAGCCTTATCCTCACGATTACTTTCTACTAGGTTTTTCCTCCAGAATGTGAGAAACTTTTTTAACATTCAACAAAGGGCAACATTCCTGTTTAACAGCTTCACTCGAAATGGGTTATCGTGTACATGGATTTTTCTTCTGCTTTCATCTCTAATTTGAATGCCCACGATCACGCAGCCTGACATCGCATTACATTTTGCATATCTGGGTGATAATTTTGTCTAATTAGCAAAGCTTGCAACTAGTAGGAAACAGATAGGTTCCTCATGATCCACCAAACTACAGGAAAAGCAAATTTATGTTTGGAGACGTCGCTTCTCAATGTTATTAAATGAGACGGCGGTCATCACCGATAATGATGAAAAAATCTTCCAGCTTTTTGTTAACACTTTATTTTCCATTTTTTAGGTGAGATTCGCGCAGTTAGAAGTCGAGCCAGGGATCCCCCAATCGCGCCGACGCAGCTTTCATATGGGGCAAGATCTCCCGAGGAACACTCCCGTAATGGCCTCGAGCCAATGCATGTTTTCAGTAGTGGCCAGACCTTTGGCGCGACAACTACGCCGCCGGCCCATAAGACGCAAATGGTGGGCCTTTCCTCGCCTATAACTGGTCGTGGATGCGATCGGGGATCTCCAAACATTGGCAATGAGGTGGCGAATTAATTCGTGGAGGTGGGGTTTCTTCACAATTTTTCGTGATAAGTTTCAATCTTTTTCAGACCCTAACTTTCGTTATACCTGATTGTCCCCTGCATGAATTTCAACAGCATCTAACCTGGGCTTCATCTTGGTACTAAAGAGTTTCGAGGAGATATGTCAATCCTAACTAATCATATCTCCAAGAAAATGAACGAGCTGAATCTCATCCGATGCCAAGAAGTTCCAAACGCCTGTGCTGATCGGGCATGAGATAAAAAATGGAAAGCGTACTCCTCTTCAAGATAATGTCAATCAAAAGAATTTGTTTTTGATTTAATGTCTTCTAATGAACTATCGCCTCATTATTGCTTGTTCTTAAAATTTTACTCCTCTTTATATTTCTCGCGTGTCCTTCTCTCCTCGTGGACGCATTAACAAAATCCCACCTCTTGGTCGATAAACACAAATTAAAAGGCATAACCAAGGGAAAGTGAGCACTGGAAGTGCCGACCTGGGAAGGGCATTTTCCTAATTGACATATAAACTCTAAACCAATGGTGTTTTCGAATGTAAAGCCACCCGTAATTAGTACAGACTTTCTGGGCTCGTGAATGCTCTCACACTCAAGTAAGTCTCATCCGCTGGTCATTTCTTTCATCCGTTTGTCTTTGTGAAGCATATAATATTCATATTAAATCCAAATCCTGGGCAAGCTCGATTTTAGTAGAGTTTGTCAAGTTTAATGGTATTAGAGCTTGATTTGGAATGAGGTAATGGGTTCGAATCCTCTCCCAAATTTGAATATTTTATCCTCATTTCTTGATTTGAAAATCCATAACGGACTCCGACTTCCACATGTATGCATAAATCTACATGCACTTGAGGGAGATGTGAAGCCATGATATTCATATTAAACTCAAATCCTACAAACTTGAACTTTTAGGTTAATACATTAGTAAGGAATAGTTTAATACCACGATATGAAGGTACAAATCTTTATCAAGAGTTAGACCGTGTAAAACTTACACCATCAAGTTATTTCTGAAAAGAGTTTCTTACCAATATATAAATAAATTTGATATACATTCACACCACACTCGAACCCAAATACGCTGAAAGTAACGCATTTGCTGAATTAGTATCAACTGCAAAACTCCACTGATAATTGGCCCAATCTACGCTCAAAAGAATTTGACGAATTAACATGCTTATAATCTTGACATATATAATCCATATTTGACTCGCTTAAAATTTTATTTTGAATAAATAGATGATCTAGTCGGGCAACATGTCATGTCGACGATGATTCATATTTACTCTAATCAGACCTTACTCGACTTAATTATTGAATAACACATTATTATAAAATTCCATGAAAATACAAATTTAACTTTTAGTTATAATTTTAAACAAAGTCCAAGTAGTCCTAATAAGCATTAGCATATCCTCGAATTTCTAATAAGTCTTAACCAATATAACAAAGAAGAAAATATTGTC